>CM035104.1:36105280-36380427 GCA_020205505.1 Panax japonicus | reverse complement strand
GGGGGGGAAAACAGGCCTCATTTGTTACCACTTGCCAGAATCAAGAAGATCATGAAGAAATCAAGTGAGGACGTAAAAATGATATCCGGTGAAGCCCCCATTGTTTTTTCCAAGGCTTGTGAGCTTTTCATTGAAGAGCTGACAGTTAGGTCATGGAATATGACCATGCAAGGAAAAAGAAGAACCCTTCACAAACAAGACGTTGCTTCTGCTGTTATGGCCACTGATGTTTTCGATTTTCTGGTAACCATGGTATCATCATCGGATTCCGACGTATTCATTCACAACAAGGAATTATTAGAGGACTCGTCTGATCATCTATGAGATTTTATATATATATATATATTATATATATTATAATATATATAATAGATATATATATATATATATATATATATATAGGACGACATGCAAATTAATTATCTCGATCAGATGATGGATGCATGCCTAGTCCAATTAAGAAGGTGAAAATAAAATTACTAACAATGATATAGTAGTACTATTTAATATATTTTTGTTGTGGTATTTTAGAGACTAGCTTGAATATTTGCCTTTACAGCAACAAATATAATATTCTCTTTGAACAATTAAATAATTGTTTTTCCTTCTATATATCATGCATGCATATATAATATATAAGAAGAATATTAACTTCCACATTATTGTGATGATTATAATAAATGATGATTATGCATTAATTAAATTTATTTTATTTCCGTAATAAAACTTGTGTCTAGGTTCATTGAACCTTCTAAATTGTGGTACATCTTTATTGTCATCTAGTATTAATTTTGTAAGAAAATATATATTCAATGTAATAGGCTAATAACTAGCTAGGAGTGCATGTCAAAGCCATCGTTATTCGTATTACAATCTTACCACCCATGTATTTATCGGGTTAGCATGAATTTATTTTTTGGTAAGTTAGTCAATTGGCTAATAGAATATTGACACACTACAACCTCGCCTGCGTGTCAGTATTTTATTGGTTAATTGATCAACTTACTTCAAAATAACTTTATACTAACCACTTCCGTAAAATATTACTCCACGTAGGTAGTGCATGTGCGGAATCATTACGTGACCAATCATGGAGGAAAAAACGATGCATAATTCAGATTATTATCCCAAATCTTATCTCTATTTTTCACCATGAATTGGTCACGTAATTATTTATTCACAAAAATAATTTCATTATCATACGAGCACTACTAAATTAAAATAATATATATATATATATATATATATATATATATATAAGAATAAAGATAAAAGAATAATATATTTTAAATTTGTTAATTTTACAAATGATAAGGCTCCAAATGGGCCACTAAAATTTTTAATAACTTGGGTAAGTTGTATAAAAGCCTCAGAGAGGAAGGTTCCACTTTTTAAGAATCTTTTAGCTAACTTTTAGCACCATGAACAATATTGCATTTCAGATACCACTGCACACTAAACACCTCTCCCCCATTGTCCCATCATTGCTTATGGTACATTTAGGGTATGGATCGACCTTGAAAAGTTTGAAAAATTAAAGTTTAAGGTTTCGTTTGATAGCTTTTTCTACTTTCATTTTTTTTTGTTTTCATATGTTTTTACTTTCTCTAGTGAAAACAAATTAAAATAAGACAACCTTGTTTGATAGTTTTATTTCAATGTTAGTTTTATTTATTTTTATAAAGAAGTAGAGTTTAAAATGTTGTTGTTGACAAGGTTGGATCTATTTTTTCAAAACAAAACAGTTACCAAACACTATTTTCTACTTCCGATTCCAATAAAAAATAGAAGTATAAACAAAAAATTGGAAGAAGAAATAGTTACCAAACGGACACTAAAATTATGGCTGAGCAAGAAATCGAAATCGAAATCGACCCTAACTAAAACCGCACCAAAAATCTACCAAATCACATCAATTGAGCCGCACTAACAGTTTTAGTTTCAGCATATGTGGCGGCGTTAAAATGGTTGGAAAACCGCATATGAGGTTTGGATGCAATTTTGGGAGGCTCCCGCACCGCTCAAGCTGCACCGCACCGCACTTTATATATATAAATATATATTAATTTGGAATGTGTGTGACGTATGCATTTTAAATCATAATTTCTCATATTTCTGTTGGTGTGGTCATGTGTGTAATTGCGCTCTTGCCAATGGTATAAGTTCCATTTGGTATTATACTTATTGTTTCACTGTTTTAGTATTATCTCTTAATTTTGTATCTCACTTTATCATTCATAAAACTTATTCTCTCATTAAGCTTTTTTCCTATTATTTGTAAAATGGTTTAGTATTTGAATTGTACTGTATTTGTTGTCTCATTCGTCACAGAATTACAAAATAATATTCAGATTATATATATATATATATATATATATATAAAGATTAATTTGATGTATTTAATATTATTTATGAAAAAAATATTAATTTATGGGCTTAATACCATGTTTTTTTTGTCTAAAAACCCTTGGCTGGTTATATAACAAGGTCAAGGTCATGCAATATTATTATGCAATCGATTTTCCATAGAAGTTTTGTGCTAGCTCTTTGCTCTTGATGACTGCTATACTCATTCTAATTAATTTAACGCATCAATCAATCTTTATATGTACGTACTAAGGAGCTAGGGCATGCACACGTGTAATGTAACACCCTCTTTTCAAAATAGAAAGAGAGGTTACTCAAAACACACAGAACTAAGGAAGATCACAAGGCTCTGATACCAACTCTGTCACACCCCCTTTCCAAAATAGAAAGAGAGGTTACTCAAAACAAACAGAACTATGGAAGATCACAATGCTCTAAACCACAAAAGAGTAATCTCATAATAATTCAATATCATAAGACAAACCATAATAAATGTCACACAGGCTCAAACCACAATCTAAATAATTATTACAATTCTAAATAAATGACATATCAAGTCTAAACAGAACATTTCTAAACCATTAGATTAAAGGAAGCTCTCGTCACACTTGCCATTGATCCCCCTGATTATCTGCCGGAAGAAAATACAGCATGAGCCAAATGCCCAGTACGGATATGGAATACAAGAAATGAACCGAAATAACTAACTCAATTATATGAATTGAAACAAAATGAACTGAAATAAACGAATAAAACTAACACAATAAAATGGTAGGCTGAATCAAATGGCTGGGTGTTATTTCATACCGAGTTCAAAATAAATAATAATATACCTTGCCACACAGGCAAGTCAAATAATGCCACACAAGCAATCAAAATAATGCCACACATGCAATCACACATCGGACTGCGCAATCCAGATGCGTGCAAAATCGGAAGGCGTGTTCGGAACAAACATCACCAATCCGCAGAACAGAACAGAACAGAAAACTAGGGTCGACCCATACGCCTCCCACAACAAAACACACAAAATGGCCAACTCCCACCGGAGCACAAAACGGAGACGTCGTGGACTGATCACACCGCCACGGAAGGTGTCTGTCTCGGTGCCAGAGGACATGCTGTGGTACCCCCACAGGTGGTTATAGCTCAGGTATACCCTACGGTATTCTAACAAAGATACAATGTCACAACACATGCGACACAATATCAACACAAAGGGGTTCTAACGTGTACATGTTAAACTGAAACGAATTCAACACAAAGTCTCCAAAAATATACTAACATGTACATCCCTACATATCAAAATAAATTTATAGTCATGATACACTAGTCTAAAGAGTACAAATAAGAGTTCTAATATAAACGCCAAAACAACTATCATAATAAATTGACAAGAAATAATTGTGAGAGGCAATACTAAATTTCGAAACGAATAACGAAACGAACAAATTAAAAACAAAGAGTCTCGCTGAAAGAGTAACACTCCAGTCCCACATCGAAAGATAGGGGAAAAATTTGTGTGCATATAAGGAATTAAGTAACTACCAATAGTACCTTCAAGTCATGACCTTTTGGGAGCCTGTGGTGGGCTAGATGATCCAAGAAGATACTATTGAGCCAGTGGTTTGAGGCCTTATTGGGATGGAGTTGATTCGATTCAGACTTGGGATTTGACCTAAGATTTTGGTTTCCGGTGTAATTCGGGATTTTGACACAGGGGTTGTTTCATGTAAATTTATATTGCTGTTTCTAAATAATTTTTTAAACATTTTACTTGGGAGTGTTAAAATAAATATTATTCAACTTAAAGGGGTAAAAAACATGAGAGATTTTTAAAAGTTAAGGGACCAGTAAAGTTTGGTGAAAATCGCCTGCATGCCAGTGGGGATGCGTGGGGAAGCAGGTGGCTTACTCACGTGCATCGTTGTGTTATGTTTAGGGAAATGATATTTCATCATTTCATGCACAATTAGGAGGTGGTATATTTGTGTACCATGGAAAATGATATATATATATATAGATATATATATATATATATATAGATATATATTATATTATAGATATAGTAAATAGCATATATATATACTATATATATCTATGGATTCCATCCGCACAGCAAACCGGGTTGTTGGGAAGCAACCCATTTTGGCCAACCGCTATTACCTGTACCGGCCTTAGACAATATTTTTTTATAAGCCGGTACAGGTAGGTACGGGCTGGCCAAAATGGGTTGCTTCCCAACAACCGGTTGCTGTGGATGGAATCCCCCCCCCCCCCCACACACACACATATATATATAATATATATAATATATATATATATATATATAATATATATATATAGAGAGAGAGAGAGGATCAGGTGAGGGCTCCCGCATTTTCTTAAAATGCGGGATTTTTTTTTTTTGGCTTTTTTTTATAAAACAACTAATTTTTTTTTAATATTTTATGGAACTGGAATTTTTCCATAATACAGTGTTTTGGGTGTGATTTGGATACACAGTCTGTACTGATCCGGACCCTATAATATATATAACGCTGAAAGAGAGTCTTACAAATCTTCCTGAGGTCCTTGTAGAACTGGCCAATATAATTGAGCGAGCCAAGGAACCTCTGTAGCTGAGTTTTGTCGGTAATCTTATCTGGGAACCGGTTGGCGAATTGAATAGCTCTGTCAATTGGTCGTGTGAGTCCATGATAGAGGATTAATCCGAGAAACCTGACTTTAGTCAGAAACAGACCCTAAGGGATACATTTGAAGGAGAAAAGACAAGACCATTGGTTTTAAACTGTTTTGAAGAACGAATTCAAATGTTTAATATGCTTCTTTCAATAGTCTTGGAGAGATACAAGGATACATCGATGTATACAATAATAAAATGACTGAAAGGGTTTAAAATATTATTAGAATATTCTGAAATTCACTTGGTGGCATTTTTAAGGTCCAAATGACTAACATTCCATTCTTAGTGTCCGGACGGAGTGGTGAATGCAGTTTTGTACCTATCATCTGGATAAATTAGCAACTTGCAGAATCCTGACTTTAGGTCAAATATTACTAAAAATAGTGGAGACACTTTACCTAGCTAAGGAGATCATCCTTATATTGGGCAAAGGGCAACCTAAGTCCACTCTAGAACTTTGTTTAATAGTTTGTAATTAATGACTAACCGGGGGACTCCTCGCTCTTTTTAAGCTTCATTATTAACATAGAAGTCTGGGCAAGACCATGGTGACTTACTATGTCTAATTAAACCTTTACTTAGAAGATCATTAATTTTCCTTTTACATAACTCCATCTGTTGATGACTCATTTGAATAGGCCTAGCTTTGGTAGGAATTAAATGTTCTTTAAATTCCTTAGCATAGGGTAATCTAACTGTGTGCTTCTTCATATGCCAAAAAGCATTGGGAGAATCAGAACATAAATTTTTTATTAAATAATCTTTTAACTCTTTTATTTTTTCTTGAACTCTGTTACTCTTAAGTTGTTCTTCAACTTGTTGATACCTAACTTCTTCTTTAAGAAAATTTAGGTGGTTTACTTTACATTTAACAGATTCAAAGATTTAGAAATTGATTCTTCTTGAATAAATTTTAGATCTCTTTCTTTTGATTTAATTAAGAATTTAAATGTAACTTTCTTTCCTAAATGTTCACAACTTAAACCTTTATTACTAGTGGTAAATGGATATAATAAATATATAAATGGTAAGCCTAAAATGATTTTGTCAGTTAGATTGCAAACTAAGACAAATGAGGTCTTAAAACACATATTGTCCTGACAAATATGTACATTAGGTAATTTATACTTTATTTCCATTTGACTACCATTAGCTGAATTTAGTTTTTCACTAGTTTTTATAATATCTAGTGGGGATAATACCTTCTTGAATACAGTTCAAGTCTGCACCAGTATCAACCAAAGCAGGGAGCTGTACTGAGAAAGTTTTATCTATAACTAAATTAATAGAGATATACCATTTTTGAATAGTAATATCTTTAATTCTTTTAAGTGAGAGTCCTTGAATAAAAAGATCAGAATCTTTAGCACCTGATGATTCAGGTTCATCGTGACTTTCATCACTAGAAGAGGAATCATGAACTTGAAGATCTTATTTTTATCATCAATCTCTTTTCTTAAGTTAGAAATATCTAATTTTAAGCTAGAAATTTCTTTCTTAAGTTTATTAACTTCTTGATTTAATTCTGGGAGGGTAATCTCTTTTACTGGAGTCTTAAATCTTTCAAGTATTTTATTGAGACCGAAAATGGATTTTTCTTTGGCTCTAAGAACCTTATCAGTGACTTTCTTATCTTTGGTTAATAGATCTTTTAAATGTTTTAAATACTGAACTTTCAAGGTATCAGAGCCAAGTTGTTTGTTGTTGGTAACTGTATAGTAAGATCTTTTTAATAGTACTGTATTTTAACTGTGTAGGATTCCATGCGCCAGAATGGAAACGAACAATTGTTTATTAGAAGTAGGAGTTAACTTTTGTTTGAGTATGCCATCGAATCCAATATCAGAGGCATCAGTTTCAACTATTTTGAAGGCTAAATCATTTGAGATGCCAAGGCAGGGCAAAACCTTAATATATATATATATTATATATATATATATATATATATATATATATAGTCCGGATCCAGTCCGGGATCCCGGACTCTATTAAAATACGGACCTTTTTTTTTTTGCTTTTTTTTTGAAACAACTAAAAAAATAATTATGGAATTGGAATTTTTACATAATACAGTGTTTTGGGCGTGATTTGGATGCCTATACCAAAACATTTCTGTACATTCTGGGTAGACTGTACATACATTGGTTGGTGTAGGTATTAAAAACACACCCAAAATAATGTATTATGGAAAAATTTCAGTTCCATAATATAAGACCCCAAATAATTAATAAATAAAATTTAATTTCCTTTAATTATTATTTTGAATAGTAAGGGTTGATTTGATTAATGAGGATAGTTATGGGTAAAATACGCAAATATTTTAAAATAAGCAAGTGGTTATAAAATATTCATTGTTGTCGGGGAATATTCGTTTGGTCGTGGAATATTCGTACTGTCGGGAAATATTCGTACGACGGCGCAGCCATATGTGGGCCCCATAACGGAAAGCGATTGGAAGAAGAAAACGACAAAAATAAGTTGTTTAAAAATAACGGCGTAGTTGTTACCGTTTACACTGTTGTAATACCCGGTGGTTAAAATACAGTAATACGCGTTGTTGCACAGTAGCACACGGTATTGCACAGTATTTTGAATTATTGATCCTTACGTAAGAAGGCACTACTCAATAATTGCTACAGGAGTTACTGTTCATTACTTTATTGATTCAATAATTGCTGCGTTGATATTTATATTATTATGGTTTCAATAATTGTCATTGCACAGTATTTTCCATTATCAAATCAATAATTCATATTATTTGAATAATATTATCAGATAACATTATTGACAATGTCTAGAAAGTTCTGTCAAGGAGAGGTTTGGTCATCTAATTGCGCGCCAGTAAGGAGAAATCCTTATTGGAAAACCCCCTCTATCCTGGGAACGGCCTGGTTGTCAGTACTGTGATTCTGTAATATTATTTTAATAATTAATTATTGATTATTATGATAAAGAAAATATTTATTTTATGTGGATATAGATGGAGAAAATTTTTAATGTGACAATTGTTGAAAATTAATATTTTATCTTTTTCTGATAAAATAATTCATTTAAATATATTATTTTAATAATATATTAACGATGTTATTTTTTACAATGAATGTGGGATATATGAGTATATGAGGAGGTAGAGTATTTTTGTGGCATTAAATGTTTAACACGTGTTTTGTGTGTCGGTGGATATAATTTTTACCGAAAATTGAGTATAGACTGTAAAATCGCCCGTTTGTGGATTTCAGTCAATTTCTATTTGGAATTTGGAAAAATTTTCTTCTGCAAAGTTGTAGAGAATGGAATTTCCCATGGAAAGTTGTGAGATTCGAATTTTCTAACAGAAGAGCTATTTATCATGAATTATTGAAGTTTCGGAGTTCCGAAATAATTGATTTTTGGAAGTTTTAATTATTTTATATAAGAAAAACGTTTTTGTAGTTGTTGGCACATGGGTGGTTGATGTTTTTGACCAAAGAAGGCATGCTAGAGTTTTCAAAACATGTGGGTAAGAATTTTGAATAAATAATAATATATTTTATTAATTTAGTCTCCTTTGGCGTTCTAACATTTTTCTATAAATAGAGGGCTAAGTTAGAATTGAAAATCACACCAGAAACAAAGTTTTCTCTCTCTATATTATCGAGCGTATCCTTGTGAGTATACTTTGAGTGTTGCTATACGGTGCGAGTTTCTGTCAGCACTATACCGAAATTCAGTCAGAAGTACGGCTATTTTGAGGTAAGGGATGTTATTTTCTTCTTAAATGATATTATTTTTTTCAATATCATTATGCCGAAATATTGGTGAACGTTTTTATCAAATTTGGAACTTTTGTGCCGGAGTTACTATTCACGTATACGGTACTATTCACGTATACGGCACTATTCACAGAATTTTTTTTTCTTTTCGTCCAAAATATCTATTGTGGATACTAGCTTTGATTGTATCCATGTTTTGATCATTCTTGAATTTTACACCACTATGATTATTTTTGAGGTATTTTTGGACATGGATAAAACACAGTACGAATCCTTAATCCTTAATCCTTAATCCTTGTCATTTTGTTTCAATGGATTCGCTTCTTTAAAAATATTTTTTATCATCTTCAGTCTTAAAATATGTTATTATTGAATATCTTTGGCCTGTAGTGCAAAGATGAATGATTTCTGAAGAATATCTTTGGCCCGTAGTGCAAAGATGAACAGGTGTTTAGATGAACATGACCAACATATGAATATCCTTGGCCTGTAGTGCAAGGATGAATATATGATTCAAGATGTGCATTGATTGATGTTACAGGGATAAAAATACTGTTGATGGACTGTTAAATTCATAGACATTAGTAGATTTCATCCTCTACGTAACTCTTCTATGAATTAATATTTTCCGCTGTGAATATTGATTTAAAACTTGTTGTCTATTGTATTCTATTAGATTTTTTTCCCTGTTGAAGACTAACGATAATTTGTTGTATATTATCTTAGTCATAATATTCTTTACTGAGCTAGTTGAGCTCACCCTTTTCCTTTTTGTTCCATTTTTCTTCT
The DNA here is from genome assembly GCA_020205505.1 of Panax japonicus. NCBI lineage: Eukaryota > Viridiplantae > Streptophyta > Magnoliopsida > Apiales > Araliaceae > Panax > Panax japonicus. The sequence continues at coordinate 36,370,833 of CM035104.1, read as the reverse complement.
CAGGAGACGAGAATATAGCGAGTACGAGTCGGGGTATGAATTGATGGTCCTTGAGAGAGTTGTTTAGTAGTCCTCACCATTTTTGTAAAATAATATATCAATAATTGTATTGAGGACATAGTTGGGTATGTATATTGTCTAGATGACAATGTTTGTATTCAAACTCACAGTTTATGGGTTGTAAAAGTTGTAGTTGTTTCTGTACCATGTATTTGGCGACTCAAAATGGGTTGGATGGAATGGACCTATTTTGGGGGCGTCACAGTTGGTATCAGAGCTTAGGGATATGATCTCTGGCAGAGATCGGGGAATAGAACTAGGAGGGGAGAGACGAGTAAATCCTTCGCTAGTGTGTCCTACCTAAGCTTATTTGTTAGTTGGTCAGTATATAGGGATATTATGTGATATATTGATTTCCTTAATTAACCCTTGTTTTATGACAGTATTTGAGAATGTTGACTGAGAATATTAACAGTGGAAATGAGACCGTGGAGACGCCTGTACTCACCAACGAGGAGAACGTGCATCAGGCTGGCAATGTTCCTCCTGTGAACAACACCATTGATCAGACGATGAACGACGCAATGTTTAGAAGCTTTTTGCAGTTCATACAAAATCAGACGAGGGAGACTCGTGTTCAAAATACAGGAGGAAATGATAACAATTCACGGGTTGTCACAGCCAAGCAGTTCAAAGAGTTGGGACCACCAGAATTTAAGGGAAAGCCAGATCCGATCATGGCAGAGACATGGGTCAAGCAAATTACCAAGATATTCGATGTCTTGGGATGCACGGAGGAACAGAAGGTTCCATTCGCCACCTTTATGTTCCGTGGCGAGGCAGACTACTGGTAGGAGTCTGTGAAGCGTACCCATCCAGCCGCACTCAGCATGTCTTGGGAGACGTTTCAGAAACTATTTAATGACAAATACTTTCCTGAAAGTGTTCGTCATATGAAGGAAGTGGAGTTCATCAGATTAGAACAAAATAACATGACGGTGTCTCAGTACGAGGCAAAATTTACAGAGTTATCCAGGTTTGCACCTCATTTGGTGGAGAATGAGGAACGTATGACGCGGAAGTTTCTGAGAGGTTTGAAACCCGGCATACGACAATATCTCATCTCTCATAAATTTTCTCTCTATTCAGATGTTGTTAATAGGGCTCAATTGTTGGATCGAGATAACGAGTACGGTCAACCGAGGTACCACAATCAGGATCATACTGGAGATAGCAGTCAGGAAAACAATAATAACCAGTGGAGAAAGAAAAAGACGGACAAAAATGGTAACAACTCTGGTGGTAATCATAGCTATGAAAATAGAAGAAGCGAGTCAGGAGGAGATTTTAAAAAGAGGAGATTTAACAACGACCATGTGAAGACGACAGTTCCGGCAGCAACTGGTTCTAAGGGAGGAGAAAGACCACCGGTCATATGCTACAAATGCGGGAAAGATGGACATATCAGTCCAAACTGCCCACAACAGTTCAAGGTATGTTATAATTGTGAAAAGGAAGGACATATCGCTCGAGATTGTACAGTAGCGAAACCAATTCCAGCGGGGACGGTGATTCAGAAGGCTGTCCCAGAAAAGTCAAAGTCAACGGTTCCTGGAAGAGCGTTTGTTGTGACTGGTCAAAATACGAGGAACCCAAACGAGGTGATCACGGGTAAGCTATTTATAAATTCTTGCGAAGTTTATACCTTACTTGATATCGGTGCTACCCTTTCATTTATCTCTCCTGCTTGCGCTCAACGTTTAAACATGACTCCGGAGAAATTAGACTTTGACCTATCTGTGGAAACTCCGTTAGGAGAAACTTTTATCACATCCACTGTTTATAAATCTTGTTTCATTCAAGTTGACACCATCACCTTACCTGTTGACCTGATCTCTTTAAAGATACTTGCTTTTGATGTGATTTTAGGGATTGATTGGTTAACTACTCATCATGCCAAAATTGATTGTTTTCGTAAGGTTGTTAGTTTTCATATACCTAATCAACCTGTTGTTCGAATTCAGACAACTAAACCATTAAAATCAATCACTGTCATATCTAATCATAAAGCTATTCGTTTATTGAAAAACGGATGTCAAGCTTTCTTAGCCCATGTTATGGATTTGAATAAAGACACGTCAAAATTGAATAATATTCCTGTTGTTATTGACTTTCTTGACGTATTTCCTGAAGAGCTTCCCGGTCTACCCCCAGAACGTGAAGTTGAATTCTTTATTGATCTTGAACCTGGTACAAAGCCCATTTCTAAAACCCAATATCGAATGGCTCCTATTGAACTTCAGGAGTTAAAAGTCCAACTACAGGAGTTATTGGACATTGGTTTCATTCGTCCTAGTACATCTCCTTGGGGTGCTCCTGTTTTATTCGTAAAGAAGAAAGACGGGAGTATGCGACTTTGTATTGACTATCGGGAATTGAACCATGTCACCATCAAGAATAGGTATCCTCTACCTCGTATTGATGACTTGTTTGACCAGTTGCAAGGAGCACAATTCTTTTCAAAAATCGATCTTCGTTCTGGATATCATCAGCTGAAAATTAGAACTGAGGATATTCCAAAGACTGCCTTCAGAACTAGGTATGGGCATTATGAATTCTTAGTCATGTCTTTTGGATTGACTAATGCTCCTGCTGCTTTCATGGATATGATGAACCGAGTATTCAAGAATTATTTGGATCAATTCGTTGTTGTCTTTATTGATGACATCCTCATATATTCCAAAAGCCGTGAAGATCATGAGCACCATTTGAAGCTGGTACTCCAAAGGCTTCGTGAAAACAAGTTATATGCTAAGTTGAAGAAATGTGAGTTCTAGCTTGAGGAAGTAACATTCCTTGGGCACGTGGTGTCAAAAAATGGAGTATCTGTTGACCCGACGAAGATTGAAGCAATACAAAGTTGGGAGCAACCGAAGTCGGTCACTGAAGTACGTAGCTTTTTGGGCTTAGCTGGTTATTATCGGAGATTCGTGGAAGGGTTTTCTCGAATTGCTACTCCATTAACTCAGCTAACTCGGAAGGATACAAATTCGTATGAAGCGAGGAATGCGAGAAGAGTTTCCAAGAGCTTAAGAGGAGACTTATTTTGGCACCTGTTCTAACAATACCATCTGGTTCGGATGGATTTGTTATCTACAGCGATGCTTCAGGCAAAGGGTTAGGATGTGTTTTCATGCAACGTGGGAAAGTCATAGCCTATGCCTCGCGACAACTTAAAGAGTATGAGAGGAATTATCCTACTCATGATCTAGAGTTGGCAGCAGTCGTTTTCGCGCTAAAGATCTGGAGGCACTATCTATACGGGGAGAAAGTGGAGATATATTCAGATCATAAAAGCCTCAAATATTTCTTCACTCAAAAATTAACTCACCATGCGGCAACGACGTTGGCTCGAGTTGTTGAAAGATTACGACCACACTATTCAATACCATCCTGGAAAAGCGAACGTGGTAGCTGACGCATTGAGTAGAAGATCATATGCAGGAATGAGTGCAATGATGTCAAGTATACGCATAGAGCCAACTTTAATAGAAAAAGTTAAGGTTGCTCAAGCCACCGATCCGGAGCTGATGCATATGAAGACGAAAGTACAAGAAGGTGCCATTCCAGAAGCGAGAATTGATGAAGAAGGAATACTTCGAGTCCACTCCAGACTTTGTGTTCCTAACGATTCTGATTTGAAGTACAAGATCATGATGGAGGCACACAATACACCATTTAAAATTCATCCTGGAAGTACCAAAATGTATCGTGATCTTCGACATACATTTTGGTGGAACAATATGAAGAGAGAGATTGCAAAGTTTATTTCAACGTGTTTAACTTGTCAACGTGTAAAGGCGGAGCATCAAGTGTCAAAGGGTCCATTGCAACCACTTGAGTCCGAAATGGAAGTGGGAACACATTACTATGGATTTCTTTACGGGTCTTCCTACGGTTTCTCAAGGCATCAATGCTATTTGGGTTATTGTTGATAGATTAACCAAGTCTGCTCATTTCTTGCCGATACGGGAGACTTATTCCCTTGAACGTCTTACTCTAATGTACGTAAATGAGATTGTAAGATTGCATGGCATGCCAGTATCCATAGTTTCAGATCGTGACCCAAGATTTACTTCAAGATTTTGGGTTAGCTTGCAAAAAGCTATGGGTACGGAGTTACGATTCAGTTCGGCATACCATCCTCAAACGGACGGACAATCAGAGAGGACTATTCAAACTCTTGAAGATTTATTAAGACTCTGTGTCCTAGACTTCAAGGGCAGTTGGGATAAATATTTACCATTGATGGAATTCTCCTACAACAACAGTTATCAGGCAAGCATTGGTGTGGCCCCATTTGAAGCATTGTATGGACGAAAGTGTCGCTCTCCAGTATGTTGGGACGAGGTGGGTGAAGCAACATTGTTGGGACCCGAGTTAGTACGTATGACTACGGAGAAGATCCAAACGATTCGACAATGTATACAAACGGCACAAGATCGACAAAAGAGTTATGCAGATCTTCATCGAAAGGACATAGAATTTAGTGTTGGGGATCATGTATTGTTGCGTGTTGTCCCATGGAAGGGAGTTACAAGATTCGGGAAGAGAGAAAAGTTTAATCCACGATTTATTGGTCCATTTCAAATTCTTGATTGAGTAGGTAATGTAGCCTATAGACTCGCGTTACCTCCAAGTATGTCTCGTGTTCATAATGTTTTTCATATATCTATGCTTCGTAAATATATGAAAGACCCGAACCACGTCATTGAGTTAGAACCGGACGAGATAGCTGAAGATTTAACGTATGAGGAGGTACCTGTCAAGATCTTGGATATGAAGGAGCATGTCCTACGCACGAAGGTAATACCACAAGTTAAAGTTTTGTGGAGGAATCATGCTATAGAGGAAATGACCTGGGAGTTGGAAACGGAAATGAAAGTGAGGTATCCTCACCTTTTCGAAACACCAGGTACGTATGTCAATTTCGAGGACGAAATTTCATAAGGAGGGGAGGTTGTAAGACCCCAAATAATTAATAAATGAAATTTAATTTCCTTTAATTATTATTTTGAATAGTAAGGGTTGATTTGATTAATGAGGATAGTTATGGGTAAAATACGCAAATATTTCAAAATAAGCAAGTGGTTATAAAATATTCATTGTTGTCGGGGAATATTCGTTTGGTCGTGGAATATTCGTACTGTCGGGGAATATTCGTACGACGGCGCAGCCATGTGTGGGCCCCATAACGGAAAGCGATTGGAGGAAGAAATCGACAAAAATAAGTTATTAAAAAATAACGGCGTAGTTGTTACCGTTTACACTGTTGGAATACCCGGTGTTTAAAATACAGTAATACGCGTTGTTGCACAGTAGCACACGGTATTGCACAGTATTTTGAATTATTTATCCTTACGTAAGAAGGCACTACTCAATAATTGCTACAGGAGTTACTGTTCATTACTTTATTGATTCAATAATTGCTGCGTTGATATTTATATTATTATGGTTTCAATAATTGTCATTGCACAGTATTTTCCATTATCAGATCAATAATTCATATTATTTGAATAATATTATCAGATAATATTATTAGCAATGTCTAGAAAGTTCTGTCAAGGAGAGGTTTGGTCATCTAATTGCGCGCCAGTAAGGAGAAATCCTTATTGGAAAGCCCCCTCTATCCTGGGAACGGCCTAGTTGTCAGTACTGTGATTCTGTAATATTATTTTTAATAATTAATTATTGATTATTATGATAAAGAAAATATTTATTTTATGTGGATATAGATGGAGAAAATTTTTAATGTGACAATTGTTGAAAATTAATATTTTATCTTTTTCTGATAAAATAATTCATTTAAATATATTATTTTAATAATATATTAACGATGATATTTTTACAATGAATGTGGGATATATGAGTATATGAGGAGGTAGAGTATTTTTGTGGCATTAAATGTTTAACACGTGTTTTGTGTGTCGGTGGATATAATTTTTGACCGAAAATTGAGTATAGACTGTAAAATCGTCCGTTTGTGGATTTCGGTCAATTTCTATTTGGAATTTGGAAAAATTTTCTTCTGCAAAGTTTTAGAGAATGGAATTTCCCATGGAAAATCGCGAGATTCGAATTTTCTAACAGAAGGGCTATTTATCATGAATTATTGAAGTTTCGGAGTTCCGAAATAATTGATTTTTGGAAGTTTTAATTATTTTATATAAGAAAAACGTTTTTGTGGTTGTTGGCACATGGGTGGCTGATGTTTTTGACCAAAGAAGGCATGCTAGAGTTTTCAAAACATGTGGGTAAGAATTTTGAATAAATAATAATATATTTTATTAATTTAGTCTCATTTGGCGTTCTAACATTTTCCTATAAATAGAGGGCTAAGTTAGAATTGAAAATCACACCAGAAACAAAGTTTTCTCTCTCTATATTATCGAGTGTATCCTTGTGAGTATACTTTGAGTGTTGCTATACGGTGCGAGTTTCTGTCAGCACTATACCGAAATTCAGTCAGAAGTACGGCTATTTTGAGGTAAGGGATGTTATTTTCTTCTTAAATGATATTAATTTCTTCAATATCATTATGCCCAAATATTGGTGAACGTTTTTATCAATTTTGGAACTTTTGTGCCGGAGTTACTATTCACGTATACGGTACTATTCACGTATACGGCACTATTCACAGAATTTTTTTTTCTTTTCGTCCAAAATATCTATTGTGGATACTAGCTTTGATTGTATCCATGTTTTGATCATTCTTGAATTTTACACCACTATGATTATTTTTGAGGTATTTTTGGACATGGATAAAACACAGTACGAATCCTTAATCCTTAATCCTTGTCATTTTGTTTCACTGGATTCGCTTCTTTAAAAATATTTTTTTATCATCTTCAGTCTTAAAGGATGTTATTATTGAATATCTTTGGCCTGTAGTGCAAAGATGAATGATTTCTGAAGAATATCTTTGGCCCGTAGTGCAAAGATGAACAGGTGTTTAGATGAACATGACCAACAGATGAATATCCTTGGCCTGTAGTGCAAGGATGAATATATGATTCAAGATGTGCATTGATTGATGTTACAGGGATAAAAATACTGTTGATGGACTGTTAAATTCATAGACATTAGTAGATTTCATCCTCTACGTAACTCTTCTATGAATTAATATTTTCCGCTGCGAATATTGATTTAAAACTTGTTGTCTATTGTATTCTATTAGATTTTTTTCCCTGTTGAAGACTAACGATAATTTGTTGTATATTATCTTAGTCATAATATTCTTTACTGAGCTAGTTGAGCTCACCCTTTTCCTTTTTGTTCCATTTTTCTTCTCAGGAGACGAGAATATAGCGAGTACAAGTCGGGGTATGAATTGATGGTCCTTGAGAGAGTTGTTTAGTAGTCCTCGCCATTTTTGTAAAATAATATATCAATAATTGTATTGAGGACATAGTTGGGTATGTATATTGTCTAGATGACAATGTTTGTATTCAAACTCACAGTTTATGGGTTGTAAAAGTTGTAGTTGTTTCTGTACCATGTATTTGGCGACTCAAAATGGGTTGGATGGAATGGACCTATTTTGGGGGCGTCACATTTTGATCGTTATTTTTGAATTCTGCTTCAAAATTGGTTATTATGGAGTATTATTGATCTTGGATAAAACTGTTATACGAATCCCTAATATTTGTCCTTCTATCTCACTGGATTCGTTCTTAAAAATATTTTTCATCATCCTCAGTCCTTAATGATGGTATTATTGAATATCTTTGGCATGTAGTGCAAAGATAAATGATTACTGATGAATATCTTTGGCCCGTAGTGCAAAGATGAACAGGTGTTGAGATGAACATGACCAACCGGTGATATAAATGAATATCTTTGGCCTGTAGTGCAAAGATGATTAAAGATGTATATTGATTATTGTTAAAGGGATAAAATACTGATGATGGACTCTTAAATATTAGAAGATAGTAGAATTCATCCTCTACGTGACTCTTCTAACGGATTGCTGTTTCCGCTGTATTTGTTGATCTAAAATTTGTTGTCGATTATATTTTATCAGATTTTTTTCCTGTTGAAGACTAACGATAATTTTTTGTATATTATCTTAGTCATAATATTCTTTACTGGGCTAGTTGAGCTCACCCTTTTTCTTTTTGTTTCATTTTTCTTCTCAGGAGGTGAGAACATAGCAGGATCGAGTCGGGGTATGGAGTGAGGTTTCTAGAAAGATGTTTTAGCAGTCCTCACTATTTCTGTAAAATAGTGTTTGAATAATTATAATGAGGACTTATTTGCATGTGGATATTGTCTAGAAGACAATATTTGTATTTAAACTCACAGTATGTATTGTCGTATTTCACACGACATTTGTATTATTGAAGTTGTAGTTTGTTTTATGTACCATGTATTTGACGACTCAGAATGGGTGTTGTATACCTGTTTTGGGGGCGTCACATTTGAGTTTTGAAACTCTCATATTCTTTAAACTTTGAAACTCCTATGACCTATAAGTTTTGAAACTTCCAAGTATTTATGTACATGTACTTATAAATAGAAGTATTGTCAAGAGAATGTAATATACATACAAATAGAACTACAACTTATATGAAATAAGAATACTATCTCTTTTCCCCTAATTATCATTGTTCTTAATATTTAGTATACTTTTATAACAAATATGATTAGTTAAACAGTTTTACCATGATAATAAAAAATAAAAAATGTGTCAATATAATTCCAATTTTTTATTTTTCTCATAAATTTCTTACGTGACATGTTATTATTGGAGGGCGTGAACTCTAATTTTATGGGTCATCTGTAAATAATTTATTCCCATAAAACTATTGCTATTATAAGATATAAGAAGTAAAACTATAATATTATCACCAAGCATATAAATCAATTTTGAAGTTTAAATATAGCTTTTAATTATTTTATTCAATAAAATATTTGTAAATTTACAACAAAAAAGCATCCATAATATACTACCTGACTAAAGGCATAAAAAAAAATTTGTTCACAAAAGAATGAGTTAAGGTACATAAAGTGATGACTAAAAATATCATTTAATGAGGTCCACTAATATAAAAAAATAAAGGGTCCTTAACACTAGTATACAACAATTAAAAAGTATTTACAAAAATAATACATACACAAAATAATTACAAAAATAACGCAATTCACATTAATAATGAAACCTAAAATCAAAGAGAAAATAAATTAAAATTCAAAGGAAAACAGGTGAAGAGAGGGATATAGATACAATCTACATTCAGTAGTAATCGTCCGAATCAGTTTCATAGTCGTCGTCATGCTCGTCAAATTCAAATTCATCTTCGTCGTCTTCATCTATAATGTGCTCATTATCCTAGAGTGGACAGTTACAAGTTGGTTTCTTATCCTTCCACTCAGCTCCACATCTGCAGCAAAACTCGCACCCACATCTGCAAGAAGAAAGGAGGCAAAGGATAGGCTATCACTACATTGTGGATCAAAAAGACACGTGACATTAAAAATTATATTTTTATTTTCATCATTAGAAAGTCTACAAGCTTTATGAATCAGTTAGCAAGACAATGCGAGGCTCATAAGTTGTTTGTGTTGCTCAACTGTCTAGCATTGGCTCATAATTTTAATCAATTTCGGTGTCACGTACTCTCTTAAGTTGTTTGGGTTGCCCAACTGTTAAACCAATTTTGTTGGACTGTTAAAACAATTTATTAATTATACACTGCATAGAAAAGAGAGAGATAAGAGAGTGATATATAATGTAATGTTGATAACCAAACCTTCGTACTAAGGTAACCAAACTTTTATACCAAGGTAACCAAACCTTTATACCAAGGTAACCAATTAACATCCACACCTTTGTATGAAGGTTTTGTTACCTTGGTATGAAGGTTTCGTTACCTTGTTGTGAATGTTTGATTACCAACTGCACTATGAAAAAATTGAAGGTGTGGAGGTGGATTGGTTACCTTGGTATGACGGTTTGGTTACCTTAGTATGAAGGTTTGGTTACCAACTACACTATGAAAAACTGTTGTGGAGGTGGATTGATTATTTTGGTATGACGGTTTCGTTACCTTGGTATGAAGGTTTGGTTACCAACTGCACTATGAATAAACTGTTGTGGAGGTGGATTGGTTACCTTGGTATGACGGTTTGGTTACCTTGATATAAAGGTTTGGTTACCAACTGCACTATAAAAAAACTGTTGTAGATGTGGATTAGTAACCTTGGTATGAAGGTTTGGTAACCTTGATATGAAGATTTGGTTACCTTGGTATGAATGTTTGGTTATCAATCTCTTTTATATTGTTGAAACTCTCATTTTAAGACCAAAATAATATTAATTATTAGTATATGTTTAAGAAAATAAATAAGAAAAAAACATAATAATATTTAGAGTTTAAAAGAAATACCACATAGGTACTTTAAACCTAATTAATTCTCTTGAACAATGTATCAAATATAATACTACATATTTATCTTCGTGTATATCATTACTATACCAATCAAAATCTATATGTAATAATAATAATAATAATAAATAATAATAAATAAATAAATCATCATCATTTGATTGATCATTAAATTGGTAGATAATTGTAAAAATAACGAACCTAAATTGAAACGAATTCCGATTGTCAAGACAAGAAACATACAAAAAAAATAACATGTGCTTCCCACGGGTTATAAGGGAATATCTAAATAATAATAACAAGAAACTAAAATTTTACAATAAATTTAGAATAATATATGAGCGTGTTAATATTATCATAGTCTGTTTGTAGTGTGACATGTTAAACTATATTGGTAATTTATTGACACATCATTTCCCAAATTCTAGATTTATTGTTAGTATAATCATACTTGTCAAAAAGGAAGTGTATAATCATTTTGGTCACACATAGTGAGTTTTCCATTGGAGTGAATTGAACTTATCCTCATTAAACTAACCCAAATAAAAATAATAATAAAGTCAAATTTAAATATTAATTTTTAGAGTTTAAAATATTTCAATGAATTTGGAAATTCATTATGAATATTCAATTATTATTATCATATAATCAATTGTTACTGATAATCAAAGTTACTGTCAGGACGGAAGAGCCACACTGATTCTATAAAAATCTTAATATAGACAATAAATAAATAATAATAATTAAGAAATCAACAATTATGTAGGGAACTCATTCTAAACAAAGTGAATATCATTTCATTTTGCACCCCGTCTTGAAATTTTAATTAAAAATTAAAATTAACAACTTTTTTTAGTAACATTATTCTTTCTTGCTAAAAGAAATATTACCCATTAAAGGTTGTACTCATTGGGAACAAAATCATGTGACGTCATTTCACATCGCAAATTTAGTAAAATAAAATTTAGCATTATCCATCAACATAGTCCCTAATGGATATTAAATTCAATTGCATTAATTTGAATCATTTGGATCCATTGGACTTTACCTTAACGTCTAATCAGTATGCAACATGCTATAAAATGAAATCAACACCTCTAATTTGTACAAGAAACAGACTTTAAACTGCATTTTCAACATGTCACATTTTTTCCCCTTGCTCTTTCTAATCAAAATTTGTTGCATTCTTATTTCCACATGCAATGCTACAAATCTACCAAAATTCTCTAGCATTCTCATCTTTGGTGATTCTTTGCTAGACACCGGCAACAACAATTTTATTTTTACAACGTTGCAGGCGGATCATCGGCCATACGGTCGATCATTCCCCGGAGCTATCCCCACCGGGAGATTTTCCGATGGAAAACTAATGTCCGATTTGTTGGCAGAAGCACTAGGGATCAAGGAAATTGTTCCTCCATTTTTAGACCCAAAGTTGAGCGACGACGATATCCGAACCGGCGTTTGTTTTGCGTCCGCCGGATCGGGATACGACGATTGGACTACTGTTGCATCCAATGTTATACCGGTAACGAAACAGTACAATAAATATTTTAAGGATTATGTGGTGAGGCTTGTTGGGGTAGTAGGGCAAGAGGAAGCTAGAAATATAATTAATAGTTCATTTGTATTTGCTACTTCTGGTAGTAATGACATGGTCCTTAACTTCTATGCTGGAGCACCTTGGGCTCTACAATACACCCTTGATGAATACCAAAATCGTTTGCTTCAAGGGATTCAAGACTTTATCAAGGTTATCTTACTTTCTCTATTTCTCCATCTCTGAAATTCATTTTATAGTAAAATTATGGGAACATGAAGAAAATGACAAAAATAACCTTAAATGCAACTTTTTTTTCCTTTTTGTAAATACTTTTTCTTGTATAGAAATAAAAAGTTGAACCTGCGATATCGTACAAAAAGAAGAAGAAAAGATTATATCTTGCCGGCCGATTCAATTTTCTATACGAAATATATAGAACTTCTTTCGGGATAATCTTTATGTGCCCCTATCTTTATTAATTGTTCTTTTTTTATTTTCTTTTATAAAGCATATAAATTCTTTTAGTAACAATTAAAAAAACTTTTTGTCAGGAAATAAAGTATCTTTTAAGGCCTTAATCTAGTGATTAAGATTGAGGTGATGTTTGTTTACCTTTTAATACTTCTTAATAACTCCACATTCGGTAGGATGGTAAAGTTATTTAGTAAAATTTTATTTATCTCTTATCGTCTCTTAATCGGTAAGAGAAATATATAAATTTAAATAATTAAGAACTGTCTCGTAATGAAAATTTTAAATTTATGGAGTCTATAAATATTGTACTCCATCCATTCTAAATTTCAAGATCATTATTGATATTTAAAAAGTCAAGAAAGTCAAGTTGAGATATTTTTAAATTTAAAATTGATATTTTTAAATTTTAAAGTCATTTAGATATTTTATATTTTTTAGTTACTAAACAATTTTTTAAGTTCAGATGTTATTTCACTCAAATAATCTAATTTATTAAGATATACTAATCATTCAAATCTTCACTACTCAATTTTATCAAACACCATCTAAGTCTATAACATTTAGGTCTCAAGTTGATTAATTATTACATGTGTGTTATTTCTTCTTTTACATAAATATTTTCTTCTATATGTTATACTAGTTGGGTCCCGTGCCTCCGGCACTGTATGGAAAATATGATTTATCTCAAACTTTGAACGACCAAAATAATTTATTGAGTGAGCGGAAAATTTAAAGTCATTTGTATTTTATTAAATTATTATTAGATTATTAGATAGATAGATGTATTTTATTAGATAGATGTATGAACGGTGGGATTTATCTCAAACTTTGGACGACCCAGATGATTTATTGAGTGAACGGGAAATTCAAAATCATTTGTATTTTATTAGATAGACTAGCTGGGTCTCGTGCCCCCGGCACTGTATGGACAATATGATTTATCTCAAACTTTGAACGACCAAAATAATTTATTGAATGAGCAAGAAATTTAAAGTCATTTATATTTTATTAAATTATTATTAGATTAGAGTAAATCTACATGTACATCACATTTACTCCCTGCTTGCCGAAACGCAGGGAATAAAGTCGTTTTGGAATATATTTTTTTCGACAATTCAAGTGTCTTTTGCTTCACCTCTTTCATCGCTCAAATATTTCTCTCTCCTCTTGAATTCACTGCTTGCCGAAACCCATATGCAAACAACCATCCAAAATCGTGTGCCCCCAAAGTCAAAAGTCAGGAACAGTGCAAAGCTAATCAATCAGTTTTATCCCTTTGAAAATTTTGACTAAGCAATCCTTTCCTCTTGATTGATGATTTAAGTTTAAAATCTTCATCCAACAAGATTGTATCTCCATCATAAAATGACATGTGGTATCTAATAAATTTTGTATTCATTTGGTATCTAATCAATGTTACGATCTGTTGTAGCTACATTTGGTGGCTATATATTGGTCTATGTATCCATAATTAAACCATATTTGCTTTTAATTCTTATCTTGATTGATGATCTAATTTGATGATGGGTGTTTTGAGAATTCTCTTTTTTTGCTGAGCATTGGATTTCTCCGACGACCCATTGTTTAGCCGATTTGGCTTCTCGGCTCCAGCTGCTCGTGGGGTCTGTCCGACAGCCTTGGGTATCTGATTTCTGGGTTGTGCTTTTGGTCTTGCCGGTATTCATGGCCTCCGTCCTGTTTTCCATCTAATTTGGTTTCTCCTGATTTCTGGGACCCCTTTCTTTGCATTTTGAAGCTTTATTTTGGGTGAATCTGCATTGTGCTGCAAGTAGGGAAATCAAGAGGAGAGAGAAATATTTGGGCGACCAAAGAGGAGAAGCAAAAACAACTTGAATTGTAGGGAAAAAAATTTCAAAACGACTTTATTCTCTGCGTTTCGGCAAGCAAGAAGTAAATGTGATGTACATGTAGATTTACTCATGATAAAATGCACATTCAATTATCATATATATAATATTGAAGCATTTAAACAATTCCATGATCGAGAATATAAGATCAATTTTTACCTTTTGATATTAATATATATGAGACATTTTTATATCCAAAATTGATAAATGTTAAATAAATAATTATTAATTTCAAATTTAAATTTATTTCAAAAAAACAAGTATCATAACTAATCTTATATTTCTAAGATGGAGTAAATATGAAACTTTTCATAAAGGGTAGCTACAAAATATGCACCATTCCTGGCTTTTTCTCAACAATACTGAGACTTTTTAAATTATTTGCAGGCTTTATACGATGGTGGGTGCCGTAAGATGGCTATAGCTGGACTGCCTCCCCTTGGTTGTGGCTTTATCAACTTCAGAAATATATCACGGCACACAGCATGTGTAGACGAACAGAATTCGGATTCTCAAGTATATAATAGGAAACTTATAGCCATGTTAGCAAAATTACAGGCAGCACTTCCAGGCAGCAGGCTTGTCTATGCGGATCTTTTCACACCACTGGCGGATATGGCGCTTAATCCATTAAAATACGGTGAGCACAACTTGATCCACTAAAATATATTTTTTTCTTGAGGAGTTGATATTAATAGCGCAAAAATCATTAGTTTAGGATAATTATTTTTTCCGATTTTATATAAGTTACATAAGTGATTTTGACACTTAAATTTTGTGTCCTCCTTTTTTCTGCCCCCACTTAAATTTTGACACTTACCTTTTTATTTAATACCAATTAACTCTAAATTTAAATAAGAAGTTAAGTGTCAAAATTCAAGTGAACCACCACAATTACCATCAATGTCAAAAGATAATGTTAGATGTATCAAATTTATGATCTCAAATACTTTTGAGATGAATATGTCATAATTACATTGATGTGTAATAATTATCACAGAGCCACAATGATATTAATCAATCAATTAATATAATAATAACATATGTATTTAAGACACTTTTAAAAGTCCAAAATATGAGACCACTAACATTACCCTAATGTCAATGTTCTAATAAATTAAACAATTGACCAATGCCCATAATTTTTACCCTTGTTCATATCAAGTATGCTTCAATAAAATTGGGAAATTTATATATCTTACGATAAAAGTATTTCGATTTTTATTACAAGCAGACACGTAAATAAATTATTCGTATATCTATATTTATTTATATAATATACTTGTTATGAATACCAATGTGATGAATATCGTGAACTTGTCATATGGGGCTGATCCCACATTGGTAGTATGAGATATCAATGTGGGGTTGATATATATAGACTTGGACCTCTCTCTTGTACGTATAGCTAGCTTTTTCGGGAGGAAATAAGGGGTTTGAGCCTATATCGTACCAATACTATTAAATTATTTGTATATCTATATTTATTTATATTTATATAATATACTATTGTATCGTAATAAAAGTCCTAATATTTTTTCACAATAGGTTTTCTGGTATCGGACAAAGGATGCTGTGGGATTGGATTTGTGGAAATTGGACCTACTTGCAATGTACTCACCCCAACATGTCCAGATCCCTCACATTACTTACTTTGGGATTCAATTCATCCTACAGAAGCTGCTTACCGTGTCCTTTCCCAGTATTATGTGGATAAACTTCTTCCCCAATTCTTATAAATGTGAATTAAGAAAATGTTGGGGAAATTAATTGATGAATATTTATGTTTCATTTTCTATGCAATGCTCTCACGAGACATTATTGATGTAAATTTTAATATAATTTAAATTCTCATTAATTATATCGTCATCATGTATTTTTTTTCATATACTTAAATTGGTCTATAACTTGAGTAGCACTACATGGGTCGAAATTTTTACAAATTAAAGTGTATTGGAGGGGGCGCCAAATCCTAAATTTAAATTCAAATTACATAATTTAAAGATATCTAAAGTACATAATGTTGATGTAAAGTGTATTTTATCTAAATACACTTTTGTGTTCTATAAAGATATCTAAAGTACATAATTTAAATTCAAATGTTGAAGTAAATGTATTTTATCATCGAAAGCATTGAAGTAGGGTCCGCTACTAGGGGTGAGCATTCGGTTAATAACCGAACCGAACACATATTTCGGTTATAACTGAAAATTGAATTTACACTATTTATAATATCTGAACAACTAACCGATCTACATGATAACCGAATAACCGAAAAACCGAACTAAGTATTCGGTTATTCGGTTAATAACCGAATTTCACAAGGAATAGCCAATAGAGATACTGAACTCCTCGATTTCACTCCCAAGAAGATCATTTTGTTAAGCAAATAAACATGACTATTTGATTG
The DNA here is from genome assembly GCA_020205505.1 of Panax japonicus. Taxonomy (NCBI): domain Eukaryota; kingdom Viridiplantae; phylum Streptophyta; class Magnoliopsida; order Apiales; family Araliaceae; genus Panax; species Panax japonicus. Next base: position 36,354,090 of record CM035104.1, on the reverse strand, counting down.
CCAATGACACTTCTTTACCAAGAAACAGGACTACTCGATAATCGGCTAAGAATGCTTGTTGAGGTAGCTGGTTTTTGTAGCTTGACATCACCAGAACAGAGGCCAACAATGAGGCAAGTGGTAAAAATGATACAAGAGATAAAGGAGACTACAATTATAGAGGATAATTCAAGAGAAGCTTTTATTGAATATTTATAGCCTTTTCTTTACCAAAGCATGCAATGGCCCACTGTACATGTCTGACGCTATGTTGCTACCAGAGAACTTGGCTGGAATTCCTGGAAAGAATACCATTTCTCAGCACAAGTCTGTAAGAATTTGATTACCTCCTTGTAACATCGTTCTTAAAGATAGGCCTTCTCATGATGCAAAGCTTCGCCCCATACATTATGTTGCTGCCAGCGAGGATCTTCAGGTTTGTTCGGCGATGGCCGAAGGCGATGAGGCGATGGAGATCTGAGAGATCTGGGTCTGGCTGTGGGTTTGAGAGTTGGAGATCTGAGCCGAGAGAATTCGAGATTTGAGAGAGTAAAGCAGATCTGTAGTGGAGTATAGAACTAGAAGAAAGATTTGACTTCGTTTGAGAAAGAAAATGTAAAGAAGGAATGTAGAAAATTCAATCAGATCTAATGCAGCTTTGACGTCCGCAAGGAACCCATCTCTCTCCTCTTTCTATCTCTAAACTAAAAACATACAAGTACTAGTGGTGTGCTTGTTCGGTTCAGAGAGTGGATTATTTTGTTCGGTTATTCGGTTAAACCGAATAACCTAAAAGTAATACCCGTATAAACTAACCGAAAACCGTATAAAAAATCGGATATAACCGAAATAGTAAAAATAACCGAATTGTCAGAATATTTCGGTTAAATTATTTCGGTTGTTTTCGGTTTTTTGATTTTTCGATTATATCCGTTTTTTGCTCAGTCCTATACGCTAACTTATCTATACTCTCTTATCTACCCTTAATTTTTATTAATTGGAGTAAAAAATATACTTAAAATATTTTTTTATCGGGTGGAGGGAGTATAAAATAGCAAGTCACCCTATCCCTAGCTAGCTAGTCTTAGTACTAGATGACTTCTGTAGGCTGTATGCAGCGAGACTAGAGTCTAGAGATACGAAGTAGGATGTTCGAACGAGTATGTCAAATAATATATAATTACTAGTAATTGTTTGTGCTTAAAGGCACGACGTAACAAAAAATTAGATTAAAATTTAAAAAATAATATATTATTTAAAGACTTTTTGTAATTTAAAATAATTTATAATCACACATAACAATTAACATAATTCACCGCACCACCACAATAATTAATTTTCCTTTAAAAGTAGAAATCTAGAAAAAATTAAACATGTCTACAAAACTTACAAATCATCAATAATAATTTTCATAATTCACCATATCACCACAATAACAATTATTATTATTATTATTATTATTATTATTATTATTATTATTACTATTATTATTATTATTATAATATTAATTTTTGTTATTATTATTATTGTTATTATAATTTTTGTTATTATTATTATTGTTATTATAATTGTTGTTATTATTATTATTATTATTATTATTAATATTATCATAATTATTATTATAATTATTACTATTATTATTATTAATATTACTATTATAGTTATAATAATTATTATTACTATAATTATAATTATTATTACTATAATTATAATTACTATTAATATAATAATAATAATAATTATTATTATTATTATTATAGTTGTTATTATTATTATTGTTGTTATAATTATTATTATAATTAATATTACTATTATAATTATAATAATATTATAATAATAATAATTATTATTATTATAATTATTATTATTACTATTATAATAATTATTATTATAATAATAATTACTATTTCTATTACTATTATTATAATTATTATTATAATTACTATTATTATTACTATTATTATTATTACTATTACTATTATTATTACTATTATTATTATTATTATAATAATAATAATAATTACTATTATAATAATAATAATTATTATTATTATAATTATTACTATTATTATAATAATAATTATTAATTATTATTATTATTACTATTATTATAATAAAAATTAATTATTATTATTATTATTACTATTATTATAATTACTATTATTATTATTATTATTATTGTTGTTGTTGTTGTTGTTGTTATTATTATTGTTACTATTATCATAATTATTATTATAATTATTACTATTATTATTATTATAATTATAATATTAATGTGATGCCCCCAAAATAGGTATACATCACTCATTTTGAGTCGCCAAATACTGATAAGTGGGTTTTATACCCGCGAATTGGTTTCTAATTCAAGCTTAATCGATGTTAATTCCTTGTTTTTACTTGTTTCATGTTATTTTATTGTGTAGGTATGGTGGTGTTGCATTGGATCAAAGATGGTGGAGTTATGGTACATTGTGGCAAGGAATGGAGAAAGAAGAGCAAAAACAGGACATTAGGAGAAGAAGCTTACCCTCGCCGAAGCGGGCATATTTTAGCTTTACACCCCCGCCGGGGCGGGGGGTCTTCAGGTCTGCATGACAGGAGCCTAGCCTGCCCAGGCGGGCCATTTACAAGCATATACCTCTGCTGGGGCGGGGGGTCCCGAAACCTGACAGTCCTGGCTTGTTTGAAACACTGTTAGAACGTGGACTTTAGTGCTTGGAATGTGTTTGGACTCTAAATGACATGGGATTTTGACCAGAATTCATGTGTTGGATATATATTGAGCAACGAACAACAAGATCATCATCATACAAAGGAATTAACAGAGATTAAGGACATGTTTTCATAGCGAGCATTGGAGTGAAGATTTTGAAGAACTTTCATATCGATTGCGGATTAAGGCTAAAGTGAAGGACGTTCTGCGTTATTCTTCTTCTATAGTTTTATATTTGTAATTGAAAAGATGATATCTTTAATTTATTCAGTTATTATTTCATTTATGATGAACTAAATACTTTTTAGGCTTAAGACGGATCTTTAAGTGGAACGATGATTATGTAACTTTGATTTCAGATTAATAAGCTAATTATCCAGTTTATCTGTAACATTCCAGATTTTTAAATGTAAGTTATAAATATTTATTTATTTATATAAATATTTATTGGATGTGTTTATTATTTAATAAGTAATTGTTCAAATTGATTGAGTTGATTTAGTTAATTATTTATTTGCTAAATAATTAATGTGATTAGTTAATTATTTATTTGTTAAATAATGAATGTGTTATGTGGATTGACTTATGTGATTAAGTGAATTATTTAATAAATTGTTATTAAATAAAGTATGAAAAATAGCTATGTTATAAAAAGTTATTAAAATAAATTAAAGTAATTTCAATTTAGTGTTGCCAAACAAGGTGTAACTATATTAATCCTTTATTTTATAAATGGTTTGCCAAACAAGGCCTTATGGCTTTTGAAATTCTTGTTAATTTTAAATTATATTATTAATAGAATAAAACAAATATATAAATAAAATATATTTATATTTATAAGATTATACGTTATATGTTTGGTAACTGATAAGAGTAAATAGGCTTATTATTGCCATATCAGTTTTATTTTATTTTGACACATACTTGTTAAGTGTTTACGCTCCAGTTTTGCTTAGTCTAAGAAAAGGTTTTTAGAGAATAAGAAAAGTTTCAGAGAATTTGAGGGAGAGAAGTAGCAAAAGAAAGTTATCAATGTTTAACAAAGATTGTCTAAAACAAAAGGTATATACATAACTTAACCATAGCTATTTTACGCCATATATTTTATGTGAGTTTATATTGTCTCGGTGTTCTCAATTTGACTGTAAGATGAAGTTCTTTACAAACTTTCTAGAGTTCGAATGTTTTACTATTTGATTATGAAATCATGTGTATTAGTAGTAGATAACATATATATTGATGATTGTATGTTCAATAATGTATAGGTAAGAGTATGATAAATTACGTATACATGAAAGGAATTATTTTTACAGTAAACTTATATGCATGAATATGATTTTTGAAAGTTAATAAAAATTAGTATGTGATTATGTTAATTGAGACTTGTGTGTAATTGGGTAAGAAATTAAGCAGAGCAATGAATCGAATGGAGATGGCCGTGTTTACTGTGTCAAGATATTTCTTCAATGGAGTCTGTATTTTTTAAAAACACAGTGTTTTCAGAGAATTAGTTCTCTGCTATTGTTATTTAGTTGTGTAGAATTTGTACACAAATGCTTTATAACTTTTATGTGTAATTTTCGTGAAGTTATACAGGTTATTGGGTGTTAATTGTTGTTAGAAATCAAGACAGTAGCTTTGGCTCTGTTCTTCATTTTGTTTCTATGAGTTTCGGCGCCCCAGCGTCAAAATTCACGCTCCAGCGTCAAGTTTTACGCCTCAGCGCCAAAAGTCTCGTCCCAGCCAGACTTTGCGCCGCAGCGCCGAAGTTAGTGCCGGAGCGCTGGACCTCGCGCTGCAGCGTCGAGTCCCTATGTAAGTCTCGCGCCGAAGCGCCACACCGGCTCCGCAGCGCGGCCCACAGATCAAACTGTGGCGCCGTGACGCCACTTAACAGAAAGTTCAGAAACGACTTTTGTCTTGCACAAAAGTCTGATTTTTAAAGGAATGATATATGATAAATGTTGAGTATGTATTTCTGGTATTATAGTATGTTAATACTATGAGTGAACATAGAATTACTAATTAACAAATATTGTTATTAGTTTTAATGGATAGAATTTGATAATGCAATTTATAATCAAAGCATACGTGATGTAGAGATATAGTATGTGTTACTGACTGATTATGTCATGTTAACATATGTATATATAATAATTGTGGTTTGGATTATAACGGTTTAATCTATGCACAAGGCAAGATTCTAAATCCCTATCCTTTTACATTGAACAAATTTTTTTTATCCTAAAACTTCGTTATGCAAATTTCATATGCTATACTTTATTGAGTAAAGTATTTTCATTAAGCAATTTAATGGTATCCAGTTATTCATAATGATACAAGCTTCCCATCTCCACACTTTCGTTGAGATAGTTATTATGATTATGCAAGTTTTTCCTAACTCTAAACTTGTTATATTAGCATGCAAGTACCTTTATTCTGTTGACTCAGTTTATCGTTCCAATTATTGTTGTTCTGGATGCTTGATATTAAATTCTAAGTTGTAACCTTAGCTTAATGTTGTTCAAAGCAAGGTATGATAGATTATTCAATTGTTATACTATTAGATTATTCCTAAAGCATGAACTTAGAACAAAATGTTTATTCAGTATGATCATTCAATAACATAGTGTTATTATCTTTTATTCAACTAATCCTTAGTTGATGTCCGTTGAACTCCAAATCACCTTGAAGTGTATCCAAACCAAACTATCTTTGGGGCGGACTTGTATTCAAAATACTGAGATGAACAACCCTAATTATAGGGGTTACGCTTAGTTTTGTACTTTGCGTTTAAATGTTTGTATACAATACATGTACGAAGGGTTGATCCCCCTAAGTACCTTAAAGTCATTATGGTCGTATGACCGTAAAAGTTTAAGTTGAAAGATTACTTATAACTGAGGACAATGTTCGTGGTCATTAGACCCTCAGTGAATGTTTAAAATATTAATAGAACTCATTTTTCAGTTCTATTGAGCCCCTGAATGTGCAAGGAATGTTAAGATGTTAATAGGACTTATTATTTAGTTCTATTGAGCCCCTGAATGGGCAAGGAATGTTTAAGAAGTTAATGAACTTATTGTTCAGTTCTATTGAGCCCCTGAATGGGAAAAGAATGTAAAATTTTTATTCATTGATATTTCAAGTGAGTCTTGTTTGCTCACTCTTGCCTGTAAAAATCCTTACAGCTAAAGATGGAAAGGGTGACGTACCTAGCACTAGTAAAGGAAAGGGAAAGATGAACAAGTACTGAAGACTTGTAATAGTTTTGATAGTTTTATTATCAGACTTTGGTTTAAAGAATGTAATGAAGTTTATTTAAATTTTCTTCATGAATGATTATTTGTAAAGGTTAGATAACCTGGGAGATATTATTTTATGAAATCCCTGTATGGGCAGGTTTATTTATTCAATTTTATTTATGATTGGGTAGTTATAAATGCATATTTTGATTACGTGAACACCAAATCTTGAGGTAATGAAGTACCAGGATTTGGGGGTGTCACATTATCTATATTAATTTGAGCTTGAATTTATGAATTGCCTGATCAATGATTCTTTGTGGACTTGTATGAATTCGAGAGATGAAATACGAGTCTAGACTTAATTAATATAACATGTGTTCTTAAATTTTGTGAATGAACAGAATCTTGATGAATGTTAGGGTAAAGATATGCTTGACATCACATGTAATCAGATAAAGGGCTTGAACTTAAACATTCTTTAATTGTAATTCACATAGAGATATAGTGAGTTAGTTGATTAAGATGTTTAACGTGTTTCTATCTAATTTGTGGGTTTGAGTTAATACGGTATTAGTACATCGAGAGGTGACTAGTTCTACATACGTGTTCTTGATTAATAAATTGGGATAGTGAGTTAAACTGGAATAAAGGTGTAATAATCAGAGTGATACTTAAAGTTAAGTTGGAAGCCTAATCTTCCAATATTTGTTTGAAAAATTCAGTTTTTAGGATTTGTTGATTGTTTGGTGATTTTAATATTTTTAATACTTTTAGTTAAAAACTGGAAATTGATTAGTTTAATAAAATTAGGATTAATAGAAAATTGGTAATTGTGAGGTTTAGTTTCTTATTACAGTCTCTGAGGGAACGATACTCTACTTACTATTATATTACTTATTGACCACGTATAATTGCATGTTGTGCGTAATTAGATTTTACCCAACATCGAGTTCTCTCGATTGAACCCGAATATAATATTCGGTGTGTTCTATAAATTCCAAGATTATTGAGTTGCTGCCTCCTATAAATTCCAAGATAAAGATTACGATTCCACCAAGATATGTCTCTACCATTCTAACTCACCTGGACATGCCACTGAGGAATGTTGATCTTTGCGACATAAAATCCAGGATCTCATTGAAAATGGAGAGCCAAAGATAGAATCACCCATGACCAGAAAAGGTGAAAAGGAAATAAAAAGCTTAAGCTGTCCACCCGAGACAGACAGTTCAAAGGAGTTGAAGGCTATGAGCACCAATTATGGTAGAACACAAGGTGGACTAATCCTAATGCAGGGAATTACAGAGGAGACAAGAGAATCCCCAAAGGATATTCCTCAGCCAACATCCAACATCCTGTGGTCCAAAGATAGCAACCACGTTCCTGATTTTATCTTCCTGGATTATGAGGAGGAAATATTGATCCTTTCCAAGGAAGAAGAAGCCAAAAAGGAAAGTTCATTGCAAGAAATGAAACAACAGTTCAAGGTAGATTTCATGGTCGAATCCTCTCAAGCCCAGGAAAAAGGTGAAGGAATATATGAAGGAAAATGTGGTGAGGTTATCGGGGAAGTCAACCCATTGAAGAATCAAGAGTTCATCCCTTTTTGCGACTGGTCCAGTATGAGCATCCCCGAGGGAACTGTTGACTCAGAAGGCGTTTAAGTTATGGCCATAAATGAAGATATTCAGAATCAAGAGGTAACCTCTATCGCAAGCCTCGAAGGCAACATAACCACTAACAACTAGACTATCAGGTCTCAGCTAGCCAAGAAGATGTAGATCCAAAGGATAAAGTGGGGAGTTCCTGGAGATGTTGAGACGGTATCAATTTCTTCTCAATATGCCTTTTATTTACTATGCATGTAAATATTTAAAAAACAAGTCAAAAAAGTCAAAATCAAAATCAAGTCAGTTAGGTCTCAGCCATTTAGCCTGAACTACGAAAGATCTAATCTCCCCTCATCAATGGGAGTGTGTAGGCAACCATTTATGGTACGGTATAAACAAAAACCTGATCTCCCACACATACATGAGTATGTAGGCAACCATCAGTGGTGTGGCCAGACCCTCAAAAATATTCAAACTCAAACATCAATCCCGAGATAACCATCAATAGGGATGAAATGGCCATCATCATAAGATGCAACTCATCAGTAACTCATAGCTCCTGAAGTGCGAGAAGACTTGATCTTCTTTGACCTCCAACAATACATGGGCAACCGTTGTGGAAAATTCTATCTCATACTTGATGACCTGTTCCCCCAGATCAAGACAATAAATCAAACCTTGCAGATCAAATCAAACTTGGGTGAAGTCATCACCAACCAAGCTGAGATCTTTAGGGTCAATTTAGTGGAGTCCAAAGGCCTCTCGACATCAATCATCAAAGTTGTAACAACAACACAGTGATATATCAAGCATGATCAGTAGCGAGGAACTTCAAAGAGCCGACACCCTCAATCACAAGTCTTCATCAAATCAGAAGAAAACTAACAAGGCTGATTGCATAAACAATTCAAGATCAATGATTGAGGGCATCAAAGCCCAAATCCACTACTTTTTCACCATCAGGTACAGAGGTAAATGCCTCTTGCGATCTCGACATCTTATCAACATATCTGTCAAAACAACGATCCCAGACAATAAATAAGGCTGGGGTAATTTCAAAATTGGTGACAAACTGATATTGGGTCCCTTACAACAAGCTTGGGGAAATCTCAAAAAAGCGAAAACTCAACACTGGGGCATTTATCAACCATCCCAAAGAAGAAAATGCACTAGTCAACACCATCAACATAGTACATCATCATCAGAGCTTCCCTTAAATCACCTCATTGGCGATTCGGTATGATCATTTGGTCTTTTCCAATCATACTGTTCTCAGAATGAATAATCCATATGTGAGGATATTACTCACTCGCGACTTGGTCAACAATAAGAGTATCTCATATGAATCCTTGGCAACAACATGCGAAAGGACTAGGGCATTTTTTGATTCCTGGAAAGGGAAGAAGTTTAAGGCGGGTTAAGCCTCTCATTAAAAGAAAGGGGAAAACTCCTGAAAGAAATCATGGCGACATAAGCATGCCCCTACAAAAGAAGGGTAAAATTCTCAAGAAAGTCATTCACTCAAAAGCAGAAGCCAAATGAAAAAAGGTCTAGCGAATGAAATCCTCATCATCAAATGTGCCAACCGGCGTTGAGTCCTCACAAGTCGAGGCCTCTACACTGAAGTTCAAATATGGGTAGCGAAAAAAATGAGATGCACCCTCCAGGGATGTCAGCAGCATTCAAGTCATCAGTTCAGCCGGGTTGCAAATCAAACGCTCAAGGAAATGGGGCACAAGCACCCAACAATGAAAGGAAACTCCAAATCACCTCAAAAAGGGTGAGGTAAAACTCTATTCCAGACAATTTAAAATATTCATCAACCTAGGATAATAGACTCCTAAGGATAAATCTAGATCATCACATCATGAATGATCTGCACATGTGCAAATGCGCTACATCAACGTATATCTCTATCCAGGTTTAACATGTATCTCCAGTAGATTTAAATATGCATACAAGTTAAATGCCTAGATTAGAGAAAAAATTCTTCGTAGACATCTGGTGGTTGTCATCAATCCAACGTAATATCAGGCAGAGTCTATTGAAGTAAACCTTGGAATATTACTTCAGTGAAGGTATCGAAAGATCTGGTATTCTAAACCATTAACATCAATTTGACTTAACATCAAGACAGTTCAAGGATACCACCGTTTGAGTGGGAACCGAAATAGTAGGGTAGGCACCATTGTAAACTACCAGCGTATGCTTCGGGAAGGTCCGGTGATTTTAGAACATCATCCCCAGTAGAGATGTAGAAAACATCTCAACTTATCTTCATCAAACAAGCATCGACAACAGTGACAAAAAGCCAAACCGTTGGAGTCAACACCATCATAGGCATCAATAATGATTGGTAAAGGTAAAGCAATTTGCGAAGTGCGATATGTGAAATGCGATGTGCGAGTTGCGAAGTGCGATTGGACAAATGCGAAAAGTGAAGTGCGAAATGCGATGTGCTATTTGCAAACTACGATTTATGAAAACATTTTAACATTCATCATAACATTCATTACATTGCGATTTGCATCATTAGAAATACCTTGTCATATTTCAAGTGTCTAGTAATCTTTATCATGTCCATTCCATTGGATTGAATGAACATGATAAAGAGGGGCATATGTATACACTCGAAATTTTGTTTTCCTGTTACTAACTACGCAGGAGGATAAAAGCGTATTTTTTCACTCTTCAGATATAACCCTGGAGGACCACAACATCAATTTCAACCCCAAAGATAACCTCGGGAGATCAAGTTTAATGCCCGAAGTCAACCCTGAGAGGTCAAGCCAACCCCAGAGATAATCTTGAGGACATTCAGAGTTAACAAAATGACAATCTTAGAGATAACACTGGTAAAAGACTGCTACAACTACGCCAAAGTCAGAAACAACCCCGGAAGGGGCAAAGTGGTCATTTTGCTAACTCAAACTCAACTCAATCAAATCAACTCATTTCAACTCAAACTTCCTCAAAAGAAGTCCCACAAGAACCATATCTTAACTTCTGAGGGCAAACTACGCAAAATAACTCAATCAACTACCTGACAAAGACCTAGAAATGCTATTTTGGTTATAGAACCATCTTCTCGAATTCAAAAGAGGACAAATCCTATGTCATTACGTAGCTCTTGGAAAGAGCTTTCCAGAATGGTTTGACACGCTTCTATCGGACTCCCGGAATGCAAGTTATGAAGGTTCGACCGAACAGTGCGTTGTCTGAGTACATATACTTCGAGACGGCGGGACCCACGGAGCCTGGGGCACCCCGGGTAGTAGCAGATAAACCTGTGACTCTCCCCCTCTATAAATAGAGGGCTTGGGGTGGCCATTTTCAAGAGAGAAAAGGCGAGGAAGCCCTGTCCATTTTGCTCTGTACACACTATAAACTGAGTACTTTTTCATTTCAAACACTTGTGAGCTTGTGTTTTGCTATATTTTACCGGTGGAAACTGAGTATTCATTCATTCAAAGCTATTTGAAGTCTTCTTGGCAGCCCACTGTAAGACATCTCACATTACTTAAAGTTTTTCTCCACTTTTATTCACACACAATTATTCACATTGAGAGTCGTGTTGTGTGCATATGCACGGATCGTCGATCCATGGCTTTTATTGTTATTTATATATATAAATACTTATATATATATATATATTATTATCGAGTTATATTGATTGAGGCCGAATATAATATTCAGTGCGTCTACCGCTTTTATACACACACACACACACACACACACACACACACACACACACACATATATATATATATATATATATATATATATATTCTCGAATTATCGATTGAGCCTAGATCGACATATCTGGTGCGTTTACATTTTTGTCAGACCTGGAGATCACTTCATGGCCATTTACCGCTATATATATATATATATATATATATATATATATATATATATATATATATATTTACATTCCAGTCAGGCCTGGAGATCACTTCGTGGCCATTTACTGCTTTTATACAAGTATATATTTACATTTTCTGTCCTCCCTAGAGTTTACTTCGTGGCAGTTGATTGCGCGCACACACACACACACAAACACACACATATATATATATATATATATATATATATATTTACATTTCACTCATATGCCTGGAGTTTACTTCGTGGCAGTTGATCGTATATATACACACACACACATATATATATATATATTTACATTTTCCATCCTGCATAGAGTTTACTTTGTGACAGTTGATTGTTCATATATATATATATATATATATATATATATACAACTTTTATATATATAACTGTTTACAGCTTTCATACATACTGCATCATCATGTGAGCCTAGGAATCATGTGATCACATATTCAGTTCCTGAATCTAGATTCGGTTCCCGTGATGGACATTTTCAGCTGTAACCAGCTTGTGAATTATTCACGGTGTTTGAATTTCCTTAGACGGCTCTCATGCTCACAAGGAGTTCGGCACTGCTATATATCTTTTTTTTCTCGAAGATGCTTCACATCTCGAAAATAAAAGCAATCAAGCCGAACACTTAATAAAATGGAAGTATCAAAGGCCCCAATTACTATTGAGCACAAGGGTTTGAAAAACCTGTTTTACAAAACATCACTGCCATATCTCGTTAAAATTGAACTTTTATACAAAAATTCAAACACTTTGTATATAGGTGCAAACAAGACATATCACTACTTCCAGACAACTGCACATAGACCTACACACACACAAATTCAGATAAATGTTTAAAATGAAAAGTAGCGATCACAGTGTTACCACGGATGTCGGGGGGTGCCTAACACCTTCCCCCCACATAATCAAGCCCTCGGAACCTAATGAATCTCGGTTTCACAGACCAGTTAAGCAGTGTCACATCACTCGGTCTATGTGCAAACCTTTTCTCAGTTGAGTTGGTGCAACCATTTAAAAAATACCAACTGACGACTCTTACAGTTCAATCGTCGACATATACATGTTGGATATTTTCACAACTTGTTTTTTCAAAAAATCTCACGTAACATGAGAACACCAAAAGACAATAACTGAAAAGGGATGATTAAAAATTCTGACGTCGACAATATAATATAAAATAAAATAACTAAAATAAATAAATAAATTAATTTAAATTAAATAAAATAAATTAACTAAAATAAATAAATTAAGTAAGGTAAATTAAATAATATAAATAAAATAAAATAAATTAATTAATTAAGGTAAATTTAATTAAATAATATAATACAAAATAAATAATAAATTAAAATAAATTAATTAATTAAGGTAAATTAAATTAAATAATATAATACAAAATAAATAAATAGAATAAAATAAAGTAAAGTAAAGTAAAATAAAATAAAATAAAATAATTAATTAAGGTAAATTAAATTAAGTAATATTATACAAAATAAATAATTTAAAATAACTAAATAATTTAATTTAAATTAAATTAAATAATATAATATAAATTAAATGAAATAAAAAGTATAAATTAAAATTAAATAAAATATAATAACGTATAAATTAAATGAAATATAATTTAATATATTACAACATGGTAATGAAAAAATAGTATAATATATTCAAATAATATTCTCATAAACTGAGTAGCACTTGCTTAAATTATATAATTGGATAATTAAACTAAGTAGCATTTGGTTAGTTTTCCACTGTTACAGTAAACTGCATATATACTTAATGTGCATGTAGTATACATAAGTAGGAGCTTAGAAACATGTTTAACATTCACTCATTAGGAGTGAATGTCGAATAGTCTCCAGTTTGGGACTGTTACTGGATGTTATGTCTCTCACTTAGTTCGATGCCAATTCACAAGGTTTGTTTTTATAAACTTTTGAGGATTTTCACCTGGTGTCTCTACATGTTCTCCGAGTGCATACTTAGACTAAGTTGTCTTGGTCTATTTTGTGTACTTGGAGACCATGGGGAGGTGCTGTTGAAATTTTCTTAAAATATAAGAAACGTGCTCAAGATTAGCACTAGTGAGGAGACACATCCAGGAATGGGATAAGAATATAACCCCTGTAGAGTGGAGATATATATATATATATATATATATATATATATATATATATATATATATATATATATACTAGGTAAACTAAATACATGCATGGACCACATTCATGATTGTTAGTTCCCGGAGGCACAATAATTATCTAGAAAGGGAAGGGGGGGGGGGTTGGATAGATATTTAAAAATCTTTTCGTTTTAACTTGTTAGTTGATAATGATTAAAACTTTGCGGACTTAATATTTTTTTAATCTTCCTTAAGATAGTGAGTTAATGAGAGTGAGGCAGTTATAACAGTTATGGCAGATATGTCAGTTATAGCAAGAATGTAATAGACACAGTCGTTTTAAGTGGTTCAAAGCACTTAAAACTCCTAGTCAACTCTTCTACTCCTCGAGTAGGAAATCCACTAAGGATATCTTTTAAACTTTCTGAATCACACAGATTGCTTTTAGACCAACAGTCTAGGAACTTCTTAGTTCATTCTTGAACACTTCAAGTCCAGCAGACTTGGCCCTTCATAGTTCAATTAGAACTCTTCAAGTCCTTCTGACTTGGAATTCTTACTTCAGTTGATTGGTAGTTGTTGAGTTCTTGATTGTTGCTACTCAGTTACTATTAAGCACTTGTACGAAAGAACTTAGTAGCTGAGCAAGCTTTCTCTTTTTCTCAGATCGTAGAGTTGAGCGTTGAGAGTTCTTGTGCATTTTATTCAATGCTTGCTTACCTTTCTCATCTACACATATTCTGCATATACGTGTTCCTTGAAATCTATGCGTTGAAGCCTTGTGTTGAAGCATTAAATGTATATGACATTTCTGAGATTTGATGGAGACTTTTCTGCACACCTTCTGATTTGCATTCACTGACATAGCAGTTTTCTTTCTCACCTAACACCTGAAAAGGTGTTTTCCTCTGTCCTATGGTCCTTCCCTTAGCTTCTTTAATACGTTTCTTTCGTTGTATATTAAGGATATCTTTTGTACCATTGGGACTGATGAGGACTTCAACATTTAAAACCCATTCCACATTTGTTGGAATTTGTCTCCAAACAAAAGGTAGGCCTCGATGCTTCTGACATATGGCAGATGATACTCTACGATCCAGATCGTGATATCTTGTCACCTTGGTGCTTGGTCTGATGCTATCAAATAAGAGCACTACGATTTCTCTTAAGAGACTTGCACACTACGATCTTTACTTGCTTGTGTTTACAAGATCTACATTTGTGAGAGTACACTACGATCTCTGAGTTGGCTCGACAAACGTTGGGAGCACTCTATAATTTCTGAAGAGGTCCTTCAAGGCAGGCACACTACGATCCTCGATGCTCTACGTTTCTGCCTTGACTTCTGTAATCTTGATCAGCTTGATACACTACGATCTATCTATTCTACTTCAAGATGTAGATCAACCTAACAAATTTGGTCTATCACTAAGTCCTTGTACACATATTTCTCTAAGGACTTTACATATAATCATGAACATTTACATTTAAACATCAAATCAAAATATGCACTCTCCCAACAATCTCCCCTTATTTGATGTTGACATAACCAAGGAGATTTGTTGTCATGATTATTAGTTTCTAGATGTATTTCCAGGAAAGTAAACATGACTTAATATTTTAGTGAGCAGCTGAAATTTCTAGAGAAGAAGCATGAATTTATTGATGTTTGAAGAATAGATATTACAGTTAAGCTTTACATCAATAAGAATATAAGTTTCAACTTATCTCTATTTCCTTGATCTTTTACGAGGAGGATTGGCATACTCCTCAGCTCTTCTTTTCCTGCTTGCTTTATCCCACCTGGCTAGATCTTCCAACTCACTAGGGCTTATCCTAGGATTTTGATCATGCCTATTCATGAATACAGGATCTCCAGTTGGCATTCTAAGGCCTGTGGTGGTGACATTTTGTGAGCTGGTAGCTGGTCCTATACTCCTTATTGGCTGAGCCATTAAAACTTTCTGCTGATCAGATCGTGGAGTCTGTTGGGATCGTGGAGTTTGTTGGAATTACCTTGTAGGAGGACTCCTTGAAGCTTGAGTTTGGAATTGTCCTCTGCCCCTGCCCTTGCCTCCTTGAACTCCTTTCCCTTTATTCTCCCCCTTTATGTCAACATCAAGGGTTCGAATGTCTTCGGATAGTCGAGTCACTCCTTGGACGAGCTCATTGAGTTGGCTTTGCGTTTGAGCAATGTCCTCTCGATTTTCATTGATCAGAGCTTCAGACCGAGCTTCTCTATTTTTGAAGACGGCTAGAACATTGTCAGTTTGCTGTCCTTGGTTGACGTAGGATTGTTGAAATTCCTTGACGTCGATTTTTAAATTGATGATGTTCTCCATCATAAGTTTATTCTGGGCTTCTTGAGTGTTCTGTAATGCAAAAACATCATCTCTGTGTCTTTTGGCTGTTAGGAAGTGAATATCATCCCTGTGCTTTATGCTTTTAATCATTTCCTTGATAATCTCCCTCAACTTCTTAATAAACTTAGCATTTAGGGTGCCTAGGAGATTGTTTGCTGTAGTGATCATGTTTGTCAGTCTGAGATGAATGAGTTCTGAGTGAGCTTCAAGGCTCTCATCGATGTCCTTGACCACTTTTTTGGACACTTCTGTCAACTCAGCTTTGGTGGGTAGATCTGAAAGTAGTTCATTGAGTTGTGGTTGTTTGAAGGAGGGGATGTTTTCTTGTATTGATCTTGCAAGGAGTAGAGGGCAAGATCAAGGTTGAAGTATTCTTTAGTGGATGAAGAAGGAATATTTGATGGAGGGGACTTTGTTTGGGTGTCTGAAGAGGGTGGATCTACGATTTGAGCTTGGGACTCTACGATGGGGCTAGAGTTATCAATCGTAGAATTGATGGAAGTTGGGATTAATATGAAGTTTAGCACATTTAGTTCATTAATTACAGAATTTTGGGATTCTGTAACTAGGGATTTACTTGGTGGATTTAAAATTACTTCCAACCAGCTTGGGAATTCGTAAAACTGGCTGAAGAAAGATAGTGGATAGTGATTAACTCTAAACAGAATTGGGATAGATAATACCTCATGCACCATCCTTGATGAGGGACCATTTGTTATCAGCTTCTTGGCAAAGTTGAAGTTTCCTGGAAATCCATGAGCTAGCACAGAGATGGCTGGATTTTCTTTGAAGCTCCAAAACTTGTGACTCCAGGAGTTTAGAATTTAAGCTTGATGATAGGGCATCATGGGGAGATAGGAGAACAATTGATTGTAAAGATAACTTCTATACCCATCACGACCCACGTCTGTGATCTCAAGTTCATCATCATCTTTGTCTTCCTCTTCTTATCCATCTCCTTTTGAGGATTCCACTATATCAATGACTTCCTTTTGATTTTCTTGCTCAGGCTCTACCTCATTTTTTTACAGGAGCAGCTTCTTCTATAATGGAGATATCATGAGGCTCCCCCTCAACATGATCATCAATCTACAGGACTAATAGCTCCCCTTCAGCTGGAGCATTTTCTATCATGAGAACTTCAAGTGTCTCCCCCTCAGCTTGAGCTATGTCATTTTGGCTTTCTTTGGATAGTTCCTTTTTAGTAGCCATCCTCTTGTCTTCCTCCTTGAGCACTCCTTCATTGACAAAGATATATTTCTTAACCAATTTTCGTCTTGGTTTTCTAGGCTGAGATACAACCTCAGGACTTCCTTGAGCTTCAGCTCTGTCCAGTTGATCAGTTAGAACATCTGGTGCAGCAACTTCCTTGATAGAGGTGTTCTGTTTGGTCTCTACGATTGATAGAGACTCTACGATCAAAGAGACAGATGGCCTCTTGGACTTGTGACTGAGTTTGTTCTTCAGCAGCTGTGATATGGTGGCTTTGTCTTCATCTGCCTCAGCCAGCTGTTCTTTTCTCTTTAGGATTCTCAGAGTCTCAACATCAGAGGACTCTATAGGTATATCAGTGGTATACCCTTGAGGTTCTTCTACCATCCTAGTCCTTAGCTTTCTCTTGACCTTGATTTTTCTGATAAGGGCAGTGGGTTTTCCCTTATTGGTCTCTTCCTCTTCTTCGTTAGTCTCTTTGACGACTGACATGTTTCCTGGAATCCCTGATTCCTTTATATCACCAGTTCTTCCACTGGAATCTGACATCATGCGTACATTCTCAGCTGGGTTCCTTTTTCAGTTTTCAAACAGTTGCTGAGTTATTTGTCAGTTTGGATTGATGGATTCTCCTTCATTTTCCCCAATTTTATCGCCCAGAGTAGACTGTAGGAGCTTATAAATTGCCCGTAGAGCATCTTTTGAGAGCTCTTTGTCTTCTTCGAGCTGGTGATCCATTTCCCAATCCATTCAAGCAGTAGAGCTCCATAGTTGAGTTTTATTCCACAACTTATAGCAGTCATGAGCTTGAGTTGTACCTCATTTACAGAGTCGTGGCCAGAGCTTTTGCAACATATGAACTTCCCAATAATATCGGCCAAAATTTCGTACCTCTTAGGAAATTCCTTTTTCTTGTATCCCTTGACCGTGGGGATTTTCTTGTGATGCATCTTCTTTAGGCCTTCATAGAAGTCAATGCCATTTATGATCGGGCAACCTTCATTTTTGAAGCCTAGGGCTAGGTTGTTATCCTCAGTTCTGAGTTTGATTTCCTCGTCCTTGACCCTTGTGGTGATAACGTTATATTCGAATACCCCATTCCTGTAAAACTCCTTTATCAACTTTGGGTAGATCTAAGTGCTCGTACCCAGGGCTTCTTCGAGACCTGCCTTCTTTATTAGAGTCAAAGTCTTGTGAAATTTGGGTTCAGCAGTTTTGAACTCATCAAAGCATAGTCTGTAGCCAGAGACGATGTTGGAGGCTGCCATTGATTTCTTTGCAAGGAGTAAGGTTGTCTAAACTTTCTTAAGGGTTAGGGTTTCTGCTTGTAGAGAGAGAGAGAGGAGAGAGATAAGCTTTTTGAACTTCTGATTTCAAAAGGTATTTTTAAACTGCATTTGTAATTTCCTTCTCTCCAATTTTTGTTTAGTGGGGCATGTGTCAAATTCTATTTGGCTCTATGAATTTGACTGAGGAGGATTGTACTAAATTGCTGATGAGTGAGTTTTATACACATGAATTGGACACATTCAGGCTTAATTTATTGTTGTTCTCAAGTCTTTTAGGATGTTTTTATGTGTTTGTGTCTATTCATCCATGTTTTATATTGTTTTGTAGGAATTGGGACAAAAGTTACTTGGATCGATATTTGGGGTTGCTAGATTCGCGTTTTCGGCTTGTCATTTACACAGCAATCACTTCAGAGCCAATTTGACTATAGCTCCAAATATTATTTCGAAACACTTCAAGAATGAACGTTGTAGATCTACTTCTCCTCTTTCCAGAACATCTTGAATCATCTAAATCGGAGTTCGGACGAAGAAGTTATGGCCATTTTCCCAAAGGACGTCGGAGCAGAAAATGTCAGATTTTGGGCCAGCGCCGAGGCGCGATTTTTAGGCTTGATTCCAGCACCGGGGCGCTGGGGGGCAGAATCCCAGCACCGTGCCCAGCGTGGGCCGCTGGGGGAAGGGTTTGGTGCGGCCTGGACGCATTTTGGGCGAATTTTGACACCTTTTTGACTCCAAATAGGATTGGGTTTGTTCATTAGCTAAAAATTAGACTTGTAATCTATAAATACATGATGTAAGGCATAAAATAAGAGGGGATTACATAGCTTAGATTAGATATACACTCTATTAGATTAGAACATAAACCCTAGTTCTTATTAGTTTTGGAGATTGAAGCAACTTGGAGATCATTGAAGATCAAGAGTAAGAGCAAGAGGGGAGCATCAGATTTGCTGACAACAGATTCTATTCTCTTCTCTTATCATACTTTTATCTTTTAATTTCTATTCAGTTGTGGATTTTTGATTTTCATTCATTAATTATGAACTAACTTTTTTTTATTAAGATTTCAATTGAACTTTTTATGGCTATGAATTAGTTATTCATTATATTCCAATTATTTATGTTAAAGTGAGTTGTTTATCTTGTCTTGTGCATATTGCTTAATTATCTGATCAGTAATTACTTTGTTACTCTAGAAGGAATTGGAAGAGGAATTTTAGGGTTAGAACTGGGCATGATATCATGTGACTTAGTTATTTGCATGGTGAATAATTAGGTTTGTGAATTGAATGGAAATATCTGTTCGCCGCATGTAACACATAAGGAATTGGGATTGGAAAGAGTTTAATTCAATTATTTTGCATAGGAATATAACAAGATTAATCTGGATTAAATAGAAGACAATTGATCACTTGGAAAAAGACTTTTGGCATTTGAGAATTTCTGTTAACAATTCAGTAGGCATAATAATTGGGATAATTGAATAATTGATTTATAATTCATAATTGGGGATATTGAAGTCTTAATCTTTATTTATTTGAATTCATTCGTTAAAATCTTAGTTTTAATTAGTTAATTTAGTTTTCTTAATTAGAAAAATCACGATTTGAGATTGTTTAAATAAAATTAGTTTGGTTAAAAATTAGTACTTGGTAATTTTTATTAAATAATTCCTTGTGGGAACGATACTTTTCTTATCACTTTATTACTTGTTGACCGTGTATACTTGCACGTATTCATTGATTGCGAAATCGATCAACAAGTTTTTGGCGCCGTTGCCGGAGAATTAATTTAATAATTATTGTCCAATATTAATTTCAATCAAATTAGTCTTAATTTAAATATTTTTATTTTTATTTTTAATTCTCTTTCTATAATTCTCTCTTTTCAGGTACCATGGATGACTTTGTGTATCAATGGCCATACACGAACATGACTCAAACAATGGGAGAGGAGATTGAAAGACTCGAGAAATTTTCTGCATTGTCTGCACAGATTGAGACACTTTCGAGGATGTTTGAAGCTTTTGAAGCTCAGCGTCGTCAAAGTATGGCGGTTACTTGTGATTATTGTGCTGGAAATCATATGAGTCATCAATGCGCCATCAGTTTTGAGCCGGTACAGTTTAGTGGTGATTACCCCAATAATTATGTCTATCCCAACAACTATCATCAGGATTGGGGGTATCACCCGGATTTTTCATGGAGTAACAATCAAGCTGCAGCTCAACCACCTAGACAACAACACACCTCCGGATTTCAAAATCCGACTCAACAACCAGAGAGGATATCAAGTTTGGAAGAAGCCTTAGAAAAATTCATTAGAGCTTCTGACAAAAAGAACGAGGAATAAGATAAGAAATTGAGTCAAGTAGATCTTACTTTGCAAAGCCATGGGCCATCGTTAAAGAATCTGGAAAATCAGTTGGAACAGATAGCACATGAGTTGAACAACCGTCCTCAATACACCTGGCCCTATGACACAGATTCCGAGACTGATGGTGAGCCCGAGCCAAATCTACAACTGGATGAGCCACGAGATAAAAAAGAGGAGACAAGTGGGGATAATGACAACAAGGTC
Source organism: Panax japonicus (assembly GCA_020205505.1). Classification (NCBI taxonomy): domain Eukaryota; kingdom Viridiplantae; phylum Streptophyta; class Magnoliopsida; order Apiales; family Araliaceae; genus Panax; species Panax japonicus. The sequence continues at coordinate 36,333,068 of CM035104.1, read as the reverse complement.
GGTGAAGAACTAATTGTGAGACCCAATGATGATGAGCCAATGTTGTTTATGCCTCAAGTGCCTTCTCCTCCACAGTTCAAGAGTTCGGTTAGATTTGCAAAACCTTGTCCGATTGGTAGTCATGTCGTCGGCAATACTCTCTGTGATGTAAAAGCAAGTACACCTTCGAAACCATGGTGCGATGAGCTGGAGAAGATAGAAGAAGAAATTGTTGTGTCTGACAAGCCTCAATGCCAGAATATATTCGCAGACATAATGGAGAAACCACCTAGATGTTGGACGTTCTTGAATGTGATCTTATCTAAAGAAAGCATGCTAGGTGACTTTAATACAATGGCTATCGTAAATGGGAACCTACCAAAAGCTATAGTATTTCCGATGGATGGAGGGTTCCTCAACTTTCGAAGAGGAATTGGATAGCATTGACCAGACAAAGTCAGGCTGAGACTATAAAACAAGCGCTTATTGGGAGGCAACCCAAGTTTAATTTTTATTTTTTATTTTTAGTTTTTATTAAGTTTTATATAAGTAGTTTTGAATTTGCATTTATTTAGGATTTAATAAAATTGCTTCTATCATGGTTTTACAGGTTATTCAAGTCAAATACAAGAGTGGTGCCCAATTTGTTCCATGTGCTTAGCCTATTCTCCAAACTTAGCGGACAAGGAGGAAGATTGCTGTAAGACCCCGAAAATTTTTTAAATAAAAAGGAATCTCCTTTATTTATTATTTTGAAATAGTAAGGGTTGATTTGATTAATGTGGTTAGTTATGGGTTTAATGCGCAAATATTTTAAATAAGCAAGTGGTTATAAAATATTCAGTATTGTTGGGGAATATTCGTTTGGTCGTGGAATATTCTTGCTGTCGGGGAATATTCGTACGACGGCGCAGTCTTTTGTGCCCCATAACGGAAAGCGATTGGATGAAGAAAACGACAAGTATAGTTGTTTATAAATAACGGCGTAGTTGTTACCGTTAACACTGTTGGAATACCCGGTGGTTGAAACACAGTAATACGCGTTGTTGCACAGTAGCACACGGTATTGCACCAATTATTGATTCTTACGTAAGAAGGCACTACTCAATAATTGTTACAGTAATTACTGTTCAGTATTTTATATTATTGATTTAATAATTGCTGCATTGATATTTTATATTGCTGTTGTTTCAATAATTGTCATTACACAATATTTTTCATTATCGAAGCAATAATTCATATTATCTGAATAATATTATTTGATAACATTATTGGCAATGTCTAGAAAGTTCTGTCTAAGGAGAGGTTTGGTCACCTAATTGCGCACCAGTAAGGAGAAATTCTTATTAGAAAGCCCCCTCTTTCCTGGGAACGGCCTGGTTGCCAGTACTGTGATTCTGTAATATTATTTGTGAATAATTAATTATTGATTTATATGATGAGGAAAATATTGAATTTATGTGGATATAGATGGAGAAAATTTTTAATGTGACAATTGTTGAAAATTAATATTTTATCTTTTTCTGATAAAATAATTCCTTTAAATATATTATTTTAATAATATATTAATGGTGATATTTTTATAATGAATGTGGGATATATGAGTATATGAGGAGGAAGAGTATTTTTGTGGCATAAAATATTTAAAGCATATTTTATGTGTCGGTGGACCCTATTTATTGACTGAAATTTGATTATAGCCTGTAAAATTGCCCGTTTGTGGATTTCGGTCAATTTCTGTTTGGAATTTGGAAAAACTTTTTTCTGCAAAGTTTTAGAGAATTGAATTTCCTATTAAAATTCGCGAGATTCGAATTTTCTGGCAAAAGGGCTATTTATTGTGAATTATTGAAGTTCCGGAGCTCCGAAATAATTGATTTTTGGAAGTTTAAAATATTTTTAATAATAAAAACGTTTTTTATTTATTTTTCTAGAAGGGAGCACATGTTATTGAGCTGAAATCAGATCTGAAAAAAATGGGCGTAAGAATTTTTAATATATATTATTATTATATTAAATTTTCTGCTTTGGTGTTCTAAGAAATTTCCTATAAATAGGTGCTTAGGTTAGAATTGAAAATCACACCAGAAACTGAAGTTTTCTCTCTCTATATTATCGAGCGTATTCTTCTGAGTATTTTGAGTATACTTTGAGTATTGCTATACGGTTCAAGTCATAACCTATATCCGGTGTTTTAACTAGAAGTGTTGTCTTTCGAGGTAAGGGATATTATTTTTTTAAAATGATATTATTTCTTCTAATATCATTATGCCGAAGTATTGATCTGAGCTTTTTATCAAATCTGGAACTTTTTCATGTCAGGGTTACTATTCATGAGTTACTATTCACGAGTTACTATTCATGAGTTACTATTCACGAGTTACTATTCACGAGTACTATTCATGAAGCGTGAAGATGTTTTTTGTGAAATTTCTATCTTTTGGTGTCGGAGTTACTATTCACGTATACGGCACTATTCACGTATACGGCACTATTCACGAATACGACACTATTCACCGAAAAAAAATGAAATTTCTTCTTTTTGTCCAAAATATCTATTCTGGATACTAGCTTTGATTGTATCCATGTTTTGATCATTCTTGAATTTTACTTCAGTATGATTATTTATGAAGTATTTTTGAACTCGGATTGTTTAGAGTACGAATCCTTAATACTTGTTATTTTGTTTCACTGGATTCGTTTTCTTTAAAATATTTTTCATCATCCTCAGTCCTAAATGATGGTGTTGCTGAATATCTTTGGCCTGTAGTGCAAAGATGGTTGATTTTGTTATGAATATCTTTGGCCCGTAGTGCAAAGATGTACAGGTGTTGAGATGAACATGAACAATTGATGAATATCTTTGGCCCGTAGTGCAAAGATGAACAGGTGTTTAGATGAACATGACCGACTGATGAATATCTTTGGCCTGTAGTGCAAAGATGAATATTTGATTTGATTTGAGATATATATTGATTGATGTTACAGGGATAAATTATTGATGATGGACTTTTAAATTCATAGATGTTAGTAGATTTTATTCTCTACTTAACTCTTCTAATGAATTGTTGTTTCCGCTGCAGTTGTTGATCTAAAACTTGTTGTCTATTGTATTCTATCAGATTTTTCCCTGTTGAAGACTAAGGATAATTTGTTGTACATTATCTTAGTCATAATATTCTTTACTGGGCTAGTTGAGCTCACCCTTTTTCCTTGTTGTTCCATTTTTCTTCTCAGGAGGCGAGAATGTAGCGAGTACTAGTCGGGGTATGGAATGAAGGTTCTAGAGAGAGTTGTTTAGTAGTCCTCACCATTTTTTGTAACATTATGTATCAATAATTATGATGGAGATTTATTTGCATGTGGATATTGTCTAGATGATAATGTTTGTATTCAAACTCACAGTTTATGGGTGGTAAAAGTTGTAGTTGTTTCTGTACCATGTGTATTTGGCGACTCAGAATGGGTTGGATGGAATGGACCTATTTTGGGGTTGTCACAGTTGGTATCATAGCTTAGGGATATGATCTCTGGCGGAGATCGGGGAATAGAACTAGTAGGGGAGAGACGAGTAAATCTTTCGCTAGTGTGTCCTACCTAAGCTTATTTGTTAGTTGGTCACTATATAGGGATATTATGTGATATATTGATTTCCTTAATTAACCCTTGTTTTATGACAGTATTTGAGAATGTCAACTGAGAATGTTAACAGTGGAGTTAATGAGACCGTAGAGACGCCTGTACTCACCATTGAGGAGAACGTGCAACAGGCTGGCAATGTTCCTCCTGTGAACAACGCCACTGAGCAGACGATAAACGACGGGATGTTTAGGAGTTTTTTGCAGTTCATGCAAAACCAGACGAGGTAGACTCGTGTTCAAAATACAGGAGGAAATAATAGTAATTTGCGGGTGGTCACAGCCAAGCAGTTCAAAGAGTTGGGACCACTAGAATTTAAGATAAAGCCCGATCCGATCATGGCGGAAACATGGGTCAAGCAAATTACCAAGATATTCGATGTCTTGGGATGCACGGAGGAACAGAAGGTTCCATTCGCCACTTTATGTTCCGTGGCGAGGCAGACTACTGGTGGGAGTCTGTGAAGCGTACCCATCCAGCTGCACTCAGTATGTCATGGGAGACGTTTCAGAAACTTTTCAACGAAAATTACTTTCCTGAAAGTATTCGCCATATGAAGGAAGTGGAGTTTATTAGACTGGAGCAAAATAACATGACGGTGTCCCAGTACGAGGCGAAGTTCGCGGAGTTATCCAGGTTTGCACCTCATTTGGTGGAGAATGAAGAACGTATGACGCGGATGTTTCTGAGAGGTTTGAACCCCGGTATACGTCAGTATCTCATTTCTCATAAATTTTCTCTTTATTCAGATGTTGTCAACAGGGCTCAGTTGTTAGAGCGAGATAACGAGTATGTTCAACCGAGGGACCATAACCAGGATCATACCGAAGATAGCAGTCATCAGAATAACGATAACCAGCAGAGAAAGAAGAATATGGACAAAGGCGGTAACCACTTTGGTGGTAATCGTGGCCATGAAAATAGAAGAAGAGAGTCGGGAGGAGATTTTAAAAAAAGGAGATTTAACAACGATCATGTGAAGACGACAGTGCCAGCAACAACTGGTTCCAAGGGAGGAGAAAGACCACCGGTCGTATGTTACAAATGCGGGAAAGAGGGACATATCAGCCCAAATTGTCCACAACAGTTCAAGGTATGCTATAATTGTGGAAAGGAAGGACATATCGCTCGAGAGTGTACGGTAGCGAAACCAATTCCAGCGGGGATGGTGATTCAAAAGGCTGTCCCAGAAAAGTCAAAGTCAACGGTTCCTGGAAGAGCGTTTGTCGTGACCGGTCAAAATGCGAGGAACCCGAACGAAGTTAGCACGGGTTAGTTAATTATAATTCTTGCGAAGTTTATACCTTACTAGGTACCGGTTCTACCCATTCTTTTATCTCTCTTGCTTGCGCTCAACGTTTGAACTTGACTACGGAGAAATTAGACTTTGACCTATTTATGGAGACTCCGTTAGGAGAAACTTTCATTACATCCGTTGTTTAGAAATCTTGCTTGATTCAAGTTGGCACTATCACATTACCTGTTAACCTTATTTCTATAGAGATATTTGCTTTTGATGTGATTTTAAGGTTAACTACTCATCATGCCAAAATTAATTGCTTTTTTAAGGTTGTTAGTTTTCATATTCCTAAGCAACCTGATATTCGAACTCAAGCAATCAAACCATTGAAGTCAAAATTTTTTATATCAAGCCATGAAGTCATTCGTTTATTGAAAAATGGATGTCAAGCTTTCTTAGTCATGTTATGGACTTGAACAAAAATACGTCAGATTTGAATGATATTTCTGTTGTTAGTAAATTTCCTGATGTATTTCCTGAAGAATTTCTTGGCTTACTCCCAGAGCGTGATATTAAATTTTGTATCGACTTTGAATCCGGTAAAAAATCCATTTCTAAAATCTCATATCGAATGGCTCCTATTGAACTTCAGGAGTTAAAAACCCAACTGTAGAAGTTGATACCCGAGCCTTTATCTGGTGACTTCCTTTGTGGAATGCACCGAAGCCAGACTCTTCATAGGAAACACAATATTCGTGCGATAGTAAACTGATAGGTGTCATTGTAACGTGTTATCCAAGGTTGGGATATGAGTCACAGTTGAGAACAACCTAAGTCGGTAATCGGAATACGTAACTTTCTAGGCTTAGTTGGTTATTATCGGAGATTCGTTGAAGGATATTCTCGAATCGCTACTCCATTAACGCAGCTGGCTCGTAGAGATACAAAATTCAAATGGAGCAAGGAATGTGGAAAGAGCTTCGAAGAATACTAGAGGAGACTCATTTCAGCACATGTTCTGACCATGCCATCCTGGAAAAGCGAACGTGGTAGCTGACGTGTTGAGTAGAAGATCGTATACAAGTACGAGTACGATATTATCAAAGACTCATTTCGTATAATTTACAAATAATAGAGATGGAGATGAAAACTCTAGGTATCCACGTGATGATATACTAGTATAATCGACTTTAATCGATAAAGTTAAAGCTGTTCAAGCTACACACTGGAGCTGGTGAATATGAAGAAGCAGGTACAAGAAGTTGTTATTCCAAAAGCGAGAATTGGCGATGTGAGCAAAGCTCAAACCTTCGATTTATTAGTCCATTTGAAATCCTCGATCGAATAGGAACTGTGGCCTATAGACTCGTTTTACCGCTAAGTATGACGCATGTTCATAATGTTTTTTACGTATCGATGTTACGTAAATATGTGGACGACCCGAACCACATTATTGAGTTAGAACCGGACGAAATAGTCGAAGACTTAACGTACGAGGAGGTACCTGTCAAGATGTTGGATGGGAAGGAGCATGTCCTACGCACGAAGGTCATACCACAAGCTAAAGTTTTGTGGAGGAATCATGCTATAGAGGAAAAGACATTGGAGTTGGAAACGGAAATGAAAGCGAGGTATCTTTACCTTTTCGAAACACCAGTTACGTACGTCAATTTCGAGGACGAAATTTCATAAGGAGGGGAGGTTGTAAGACCCCGAAATTTTTTAAATAAAAAGGAATCTCCTTTATTTATTATTTTGAAATAGTAAGGGTTGATTTAATTAATGTGGTTAGTTATGGGTTTAATGCGCAAATATTTTAAATAAGCAAGTGGTTATAAAATATTCATTATTGTTGGGGAATATTCGTTTGGTCGTGGAATATTCTTGCTGTCGGGGAATATTCGTACGACGGCGCAGTCTTTTGTGCCCCATAACAGAAAGCGATTGGATGAAGAAAACGACAAGTATAGTTGTTTATAAATAACGACGTAGTTGTTACCGTTAACACTGTTGGAATACCCGGTGGTTGAAACACAGTAATACGCGTTGTTGCACAGTAGCACACGGTATTGCACCAATTATTGATTCTTACGTAAGAAGGCACTACTCAATAATTGTTACAGTAATTACTGTTCAGTATTTTATGTTATTGATTCAATAATTGCTGCATTGATATTTTATATTGCTGTTGTTTCAATAATTGTCATTACACAGTATTTTTCATTATCGAAGCAATAATTCATATTATCTGAATAATATTATTTGATAACATTATTGGCAATGTCTAGAAAGTTCTGTCTAAGGAGAGGTTTGGTCACCTAATTGCGCGCCAGTAAGGAGAAATTCTTATTGGAAAGCCCCCTCTTTCCTGGGAACGACCTGGTTGCCAGTACTGTGATTCTGTAATATTATTTGTGAATAATTAATTATTGATTTATATGATGAGGAAAATATTGAATTTATGTGGATATAGATGGAGAAAATTTTTAATGTGACAATTGTTGAAAATTAATATTTTATCTTTTTCTGATAAAATAATTCCTTTAAATATATTATTTTAATAATATATTAATGGTGATATTTTTATAATGAATGTGGGATATATGAGTATATGAGGAGGAATAGTATTTTTGTGGCATAAAATATTTAAAGCATATTTTATGTGTCGGTGGACCCTATTTATTGACTGAAATTTGATTATAGCCTGTAAAATCACCCGTTTGTGGATTTCGGTCAATTTCTGTTTGGAATTTGGAAAAACTTTCTTCTGCAAAGTTGTAGAGAATTGAATTTCCTATTAAAATTCGCGAGATTCGAATTTTCTGGCAAAAGGGCTATTTATTGTGAATTATTGAAGTTCCGGAGCTCCGAAATAATTGATTTTTGGAAGTTTAAAATATTTTTAATAATAAAAACGTTTTTTATTTATTTTTCTAGAAGGGAGCACATGTTATTGAGCTGAAATCAGATCTGAAAAAAAATGGGCGTAAGAATTTTTAATATATATTATTATTATATTAAATTTTCTGCTTTGGTGTTCTAAGCAATTTCCTATAAATAGGTGCTTAGGTTAGAATTGAAAATCACACCAGAAACTGAAGTTTTCTCTCTCTATATTATCGAGCGTATTCTTGTGAGTATTTTGAGTATACTTTGAGTATTGCTATACGGTTCAAGTCATAGCCTATATCCGGTGTTTTAACTAGAAGTGCTGTCTTTCGAGGTAAGGGATATTATTTTTTTAAAATGATATTATTTCTTCTAATATCATTATGCCGAAGTATTGATCTGAGCTTTTTATCAAATCTGGAACTTTTTCATGTCAGGGTTACTATTCATGAGTTACTATTCACGAGTTACTATTCATGAGTTACTATTCATGAGTTACTATTCACGAGTACTATTCATGAAGCGTGAAGATGTTTTTTGTGAAATTTCTATCTTTTGGTGTCGGAGTTACTATTCACGTATACGGCACTATTCACGTATACGGCACTATTCACGAATACGACACTATTCACCGGAAAAAAATGAAATTTCTTCTTTTTGTCCAAAATATCTATTCTGGATACTAGCTTTGATTGTATCCATGTTTTGATCATTCTTGAATTTTACTTCAGTATGATTATTTATGAAGTATTTTTGAACTCGGATTGTTCAGAGTAAGAATCCTTAATACTTGTTATTTTGTTTCACTGGATTCGTTTTCTTTAAAATATTTTTCATCATCCTCAGTCCTAAATGATGGTGTTGCTGAATATCTTTGGCCTGTAGTGCAAAGATGGTTGATTTTGTTATGAATATCTTTGGCCCGTAGTGCAAAGATGTACAGGTGTTGAGATGAACATGAACAATTGATGAATATCTTTGGCCCGTAGTGCAAAGATGAACAGGTGTTTAGATGAACATGACCGACTGATGAATATCTTTGGCCTGTAGTGCAAAGATGAATATTTGATTTGATTTGAGATATATATTGATTGATGTTACAGGGATAAAATATTGATGATGGACTTTTAAATTCATAGATGTTAGTAGATTTTATTCTCTACTTAACTCTTCTAATGAATTGTTGTTTCCGCTGCAGTTGTTGATCTAAAACTTGTTTTCTATTGTATTCTATCAGATTTTTCCCTGTTGAAGACTAAGGATAATTTGTTGTACATTATCTTAGTCATAATATTCTTTACTGGGCTAGTTGAGCTCACCCTTTTTCCTTGTTGTTCCATTTTTCTTCTCAGGAGGCAAGAATGTAGCGAGTACTAGTCGGGGTATGGAATGAAGGTTCTAGAGAGAGTTGTTTAGTAGTCCTCACCATTTTTTGTAACATTATGTATCAATAATTATGATGGGGATTTATTTGCATGTGGATATTGTCTAGATGATAATGTTTGTATTCAAACTCACAGTTTATGGGTGGTAAAAGTTGTAGTTGTTTCTGTACCATGTGCATTTGGCGACTCAGAATGGGTTGGATGTAATGGACCTATTTTGGGGTTGTCACAGTTGCTATATTTTTAGGGAAGTCCTCTGCTTTAATTTTTTCTATTGTAGCCATTGAGGACAATGTCTAGTTTAAGTTTGGGGGCATTTTAGTGTCGTATTGCATATAGTTAGTTATTTACATTGTACTTCGTTATGTTTTCGGGTGATTTACATTTAGTTTTTGCATTAAGTTTTTTTGTTAAATTTTTTTTTAAATCGCAAAAATTGTAGTTAGTTTACTGTGTTTGTTGCGTTTAGTTTATATTTGCATGATTCCAACTGTTAGATAGTAAAAGTCTATTTTGGCCAATGATGAGACTGGAATTAAGTAGATAAGTATAGTATTGAATATTCAGGCTTTGATGTGATTTCTTGTTATGAATTGAATCTTTTCCTGTTTGAAACTGGTATAATTAAGGTTAGCATATTAATAACAGCTATGTTGACTGATTAAGTTTAAATTGATACATAATGGATTTCTTAAAGATAATACTAGTGTGAAGGAATGAAAGACATGAATAGGCGGAGATGGCTAAATTTTGATAAAAACTTAAGTTTGGGGGGAAATTTTGGGGTATATAAGCTTCAAAAAAAACATGTTGAGTCTTGTGGTGGGTTGAGGAGAAACACTCCCCATAAACACAAGCGTGAGATGGAGCGTAAAACGCACTCACCAACCATCTATAAAAAAAAAGAGAAAAAAAAATTACCGTGGCTAGTTTTGTTTCGGGGCCTTTGTTACTTGAGTAAGTACGCCCGAAGGGGTATCTTAAAACCTAGCGCCCTAAGGTCTTATATGGTCTGGGAGTCGTTGGTCGAAAGCTCGCTAAGGGGTGACACTGTTAGCCTAATGGAATGAGACATTGCACAGTCATGGTTAAAAAAAAGCAATAAAATGGGAAAAGGGCAAAAAGCCCCCGTAATGAAAAGTAAAGCATAAGTATCCCAGATTGGACTCTTGAACTTGGTGGATGTTTGACTTTAGTTGGATCTAGATTGTTCGTGAATTTTGTGAGTTTTTACTGTATGATACCTTCGAAGATATCTATTATGTCTTAAATTTGAGTTTATATCAGTTAACATTTTTGTGGAGCACACACGCACTATATCAGTGATAACAGTCTAAGATTTGATGATTGATTGGGAAATTACTGATTTGTTTTAATATGATGTATTATAATGTTTACTTGATTTCTCTAAGGCCGGTTGAATAGACTTGTTTCTGTCATTACTGTTGGATTTGTAGGCATATAGATTAGTTTCATTACATTGCATTGCATAACATTTTGGTGTTTTTGCTTGAGGACAAGCAAAGGTTTAAGTTTGGGGGTATTTGATGAGTGAGTTTTATACACATGAATTGGACACATTCGAGCTTAATTTATTGTTGTTCTCAAGTCTTTTAGGATGTTTTTATGTGTTTGTGTCTATTCATGCATGTTTTATATTGTTTTGTAGGAATTGGGACAAAAGTTACTTGGATCGATGTTTGTGGTGGCTAGATTCGCGTTTTTGGCTTGTCATTTACACAGCAGTCACTTCAGAGCCAATTTGACTATAGCTCTGAACATTATTTCGAAACACTTCAAGAATGAAAGTTGTAGATCTACTTCTCCTCTTTCTAGAACATCTTGAATCATATAAATCGGAGTTCGGACGAAGAGGTTATGGCCATTTTCCCAAAGGACGTCGGAGTAGAAAATGTTAGATTTTGGGCCAGTGTCGGGGCGCGATTTTTAGGCTTGATTCCAGCGCCGGGGCGCTGGGGGGCAGAATCCCAGCACCGTGCCCAGCGCTGGGGCGCTGGGGGAAAGGTTTGGTGCGGCCTGGACGCGTTTTGAACGAATTTTGACACCTTTTTGACTCCAAATAGGATTGGGTTTGTTCATAAGCTAAAAATTAGACTTGTAATCTATAAATATATGATGTAAGGCATAAAATAAGAGGGGATTACATAGCTTAGATTAGATATACACTCTATTAGATTATAACATAAACCCTAGTTCTTATTAGTTTTGGAGATTGAAGCAACTTGGAGATCATTGAAGATCAAGAGCAAAGAGCAAGAGGGGAGCATCAGATTTGCTGACAACAGATTCTATTCTCTTCTCTTATCATACTTTTATCTTTTAATGTCTATTCAGTTGTGGATTCTTGATTTTCATTCATTAATTATGAACTAACTTTTTTTTATTAAGATTTTAATTGAACTTTTTATGGCTATGAATTAGTTATTCATTATATTTCAATTATTTATGTTAAAGTGAGTTGTTTATCTTGTCTTGTGCATATTGTTTAATTATCTGATCAATAATTACTTTGTTACTCTAGAAGGAATTGGAAGAGGAATTATAGGGTTAGAACTGGGCATGATATCATGTGACTTAGTTATTTGCATGATGAATAATTAGGTTTGTGAATTGAATGGAAATATCTATTCGCCGTATGTAACACATAAGGAATTGGGATTGGAAAGTGTTTAATTCAATTTTTTTGCATATGAATATAGCAAGATTAATCTGGATTAAATAGAAGGCAATTGATCACTTGGAAAAGGACTTTTGGCATTTGAGAATTCCTGTTAACAATTCAGTAGGCATAATAATTGGGATAATTGGATAATTGATTTATAATTCATAATTGGGGATATTGAAGTCTTAATCTTTATTTATTTGAATTTATTCGTTAAAATCTTAGTTTTAATTAGTTAATTTAGTTTTCTTAATTAGAAAAATCACGATTTGAGATTGTTTAAATAAAATTAGTTTGGTTAAGAATTAGTACTTCGTGATTTTTATTAAATAATTCCTCGTGGGAACGATACTTTTCTTATCACTTTATTACTTGTTGACCGTGTATACTTGCATGTATTCATTGATTGCGAAATCGATCAACAATTGCCCTTAGCTCCTTTTGAGCTTATATGTCCTTAGTGAGGACTACGATCGTTGAGGTGGCCTTTGCGATCTTTGAGTCAGCTCAAAATTCGTCGTGTCTATTCAGCAATCGTCGTATCTGAACTACGATCGTCGAGTCTGTCCAGCAATCATCGTGTCTGAACTACTCTCGTCGAGTCTGTCCAGCAATTGTCGTGTCTGAACTATGATCATCGAGTCTGTCCAGATCCTTATGATAAGTTTTTGACTTAGCATTCTTTCAAGGTAACTCAGGAAGGGCCAACCTCATAGAGTGAATCAAGGGTTAGATTTGTTCCTGAGGCGCTTATCAGAGGGGTTGCTTTGTTTTGAACTTTCTCATCGCAGGATGCTCTTTTATTTTGTTGATGGGGCTCTACCATCGTTGAGTCTATGCTACGATCGTTGAGTCTCTGTTATTGCGTCTCTGCAATCATGGACTTCCCTTGATCATGTCTACAATTTCAATTATAACCTTTATATCTCTATGGTTAGCTCACACTAGAGCATATATTTCATGGTTGTAAATTAAGCATTCCTAGCTCACTTATTAACTTGTTAAATCTGGATTCATCTAGAGGCTTTGTAAAGACATCAACAAGTTGATTTTCAGTAGGGATATATTATAAAGATATAGTTCCATTTTGCACATGATCCCTAATGAAGTGATACCTTATTTCTATGTGCTTAGTTCTAGAATGCATGACAGAATTATGAGTTATTCCTATGACACTTGTGTTATCACAGTGAATAGCCATGGATTTGAATTCAAACCCATAATCTGCTAGCTGATTTTTCATCCATATGATTTGATCACAGCAGCAGCCAGTAGTAATGTATTCAGCTTCTGCTGTTGAGGTAGATACTGAGTTTTACTTCTTGCTAAACCAGGACATAAGTCTATTTTCTAGCAATTGACAGGTACCACTGGTACTTTTTCTATCTATTTTGCAGCCTGCAAAATTAGCATCTGTGTATCCTGTTAGTTCAAATGAGGATTCCTTGGGATACCAAAGACCCAAGTAAGGTGTACCATTGAGATACTTCAAAAATCCTCTTTACAGCAGTTAAATGTGATTCTTTAAGATTAGCCTGAAATCTAGCACATATACATGTTACAAACATTATGTCTGGTCTACTGGCAGTTAGATATAAAAGAGAGCCTATCATGCCTCTATATTGAGTTATATCAATACTTTTACCTTTCTCATCTTTTTCAAGCAAGGTTACAGGACCGATTGGGGTTTTCATGGGAGAGGCTGATTCCATGCCATACTTCTTAAGTAAATCTTTGATGTACTTGGCTTGGTTTATGAATATTCCTTCATCAGTCTGCTTTACTTGTAGTCCAAGGAAGAAGTTCAGCTCACCCATCGTGCTCATTTCAATCTTGCTTTGCAAAAGTTTGGAAAATCTCTTACATAGCTTTTCATCAGTAGAACAAAAAATAATATCATCAACATATATTTGAACCAATAAGACTTTGTCTTTATGATTTCTAAGGAATAATGTGGTATCTACTCTACCTCTAGTGAATCCATTTTCAATAAGAAAGTTAGTTACTGTTTCATACCATACTCTAGGTGCTTGTTTAAGACCAAATAAGGCTTTGTCTAATCTATAAACATAATTTGAAAGAGGTGGATTGATGAAACCATGAGGTTGCTCTACATATACTTCTTCTTGAAGTTCACCATTCAGGAATGCACTTTTGACATCCATATGAAAGACCTTGAATTTCATGTGAGCAGCAAAGGCAAGGAAGATTCTGATGGCTTCTAGTTTGGCAACAGGTGCAAATGTCTCATCGTAGTCAATGTCTTCTTGAGAGTAGCCCTTGGCCACAAGTCTTGCCTTATTTATGGTTATTACTCCATCTTCATCCATCTTGTTCCTGAACACCCACTTGGTTCCAATGACAAGATGACTCTTTGTTCTTGGTACCAATCTCTATACTTATTCTTTCAAATTGGTTAAGTTCTTCCTGCATGGCTTCTATCCAGCTGGAGTCTTCCATAGCATCCTCTATCTTTTTTGGTTTTATTTGTGACATGAAGTTTAGATAACAACATTCATTCTGGGTGGTAGCTCTTGTTTTTGCTCTTACACTCGGATCTCCAATGATTAGATCTTGAGTGTGATCTCTTGCCCATCTGTTTCCTGTTGGGATCTGTCTTGATGCCTTCTTGTCTTAGGCCTTCAAGATCTATTTCTTCTTCTTGGTGTGGAGGTTCGTTGTCTGGCATAGGCCTCTCTACGATCTCATCACCTTGCTCAATGATGTCACTATCTGGTACTACGATCGTAGTGTTGAGCTCGACGACCTCGTTCGTAGTGTCTGAACTATCGGTCGTAGTGTCTTGAGGCACTATTTTGTCCAAGTCTGTTTTATCAAAGATGATGTGAATCGAGACTTCAACACTCAATGTCTTCTTATTGAACACTCTGTAGGCTTTACTGTCTGTGGCATATCCAAGAAAGATTCCTTCGTCTGAATTGGGTTGAAACTTTGTTAAGTACTACTTTCCATTGTTGAGAATATAGCATGCACAACTGAATACATAAAAGTAGCTGACCCTTGGCTTTCTTCCTTTCCACAGTTTATAGGGAGTCTTCTTGACCGTAGAGTGTATTAGTGATCTGTTTTGAGTGTAGCATGCAGTGTTGACAGCTTCTGCCCAGAAGTATTCAGGCAGATGGGCTGCCGCTAGTAGAGTTCTTCTAGCCCCTATCAAAGTTCTGTTCTTTCTTTCAGCTACTCCATTTTGTTGAGGAGTTCGTGGAGCTGAGAAGTTATGACTGATGCCATTGTCTGTGCAGAACTGGTCCATTTCTGAGAAGTCGAATTCTCTACCATGATCACTCCTTATAGCCTTGATTTTCTCTCCTTTCTCGTTCATCACTTGCCTGAACATCTTGATCAGTTGGGAGCTTATTTCATCCTTTTAGGTTAGAAAGAACACCCATTTGAACCTAGTGTAGTCGTCGACTATGACCAATGAATATCTTTTCCCTCATAGACTTGTTGTTGGAATTGGCCAAAAAAGATCCATGTGGAGAAACTGCAGGGGCTTGTCGATTGAGTTGGCAGTTTTGATCTTGAATAAGCTTCTGGTTTGTTTTCCAAGATGACAGGCATTGCATGGCCTTTCTTTGACGAAGTTTAACTTGGTTAGACCTTCAACAAGATCTTTTGAGGTCAGCTTGGACATGCTTTTGAAGTTTAAATAAGATAATCGTCTATGACATAGCTAGCTCATTTCTTCAGATGCTTTAGCCAGAAAGCATATTGTTTCATATGAGCTTAGCTGTCCAAGATTTATTGTGTAGACATTTCTTTCTCTTATTCCGGTTAGCTTTACAGCAGATGTCTTTAAATCTCTGACTTGACACTGATTGTTGAGGAATGTTAGTTGATGACCCTTGTCGCAGAGTTGGCTAATGCTTAGAAGATTGTGTTGTAGTCCTTCCACATAGGCCACTCTACTGAAGGAAACTTCTCCATTTCCAGCTGAGCCATATCCTCTTGTCTTGCCAGAGCCGCTATCTCCAAAGATGACTAAGGGACCTTCCTTTTCTATGTATTTAGATAAAATGGCTTTGTTCCCAGTCATTTGCCTTGAGCATCCACTGTCTAGATACCAGGTCGTGATCGCGGAGCTCTTTTCTTGTGGTAACACTAAACCTTTATTTTGGTACCTATATTTCCATGGGTCCTATTTTGTTGGTACCCTTAGGGACCCAAATATGTTTGAACTTGGGTCTCACATGCATGGAATTATAATAGCACTTTGCAGCCTTGTGACCAATTTTGTAGCACACAAAACATTTAATATGATGTATGCTTGTGTGTGTGTGTGTGTGTGAATTCATTCTCTATTTGGACTTTTGTGGTCCTTTAGTCATCCTTATGTTAAACTGATTTTCCTTCTTCCACGTGTCCTTGGGTTTCATGAATTGTGAGGAGTGTACCTTAACTCTACTGTACCTTCCAAGTTGATTCGTAGAGTTGGTCTTACTTGACTCTACGATCCTTCGAGGTCGGTGAGTAGTGGATGGGTTACTCTTTTCTTTTATGAAGCTCAGGCCAGCATGGGATCCTTTACTCCATGGAGTATGGATTGAATTAGTAGAATAGGATTGAGCTAGTTCTTCCTTCTATGAGGATTTCATAAATGTAATGCCTCAACTAAAACTTGAAGCATTACTAGTTCTAGTTTCCTTTATCGTTTCCACACATGGCTTTGAGGTGGATCCCCCAAAGCCTAGGCCTAGTTTGTCAGATCCCCCAAAGTTCTAGTTAATGAGAGAGTTATGGCTGATATGGCAGTTATAATAAGAATGTAATAGACACAGTCGTTTTAAGTGGTTTAGAGCACTTAAGGCTCCTAGTTCACTCTTTTATTCCTCGAGTAGGAAATCCACTAAGGATGTCTTTTACACTTTCTGAATCACACAGATTCCTTCTGGACCAGCAGTCTAGGAACTTTTTAGTTCACTCTTGAACTCTTCAAGTCCAGCAGACTTGGCTCTTCACAGTTCACTTAGAACTCTTCAAGTCCTCCTGACTTGGAATTCTTACTTCAGTTGATTGGTAGTTGTTGAGTTCTTGATTGTTACTACTCAGTTGCTGTTAAGCACTTGTTCAAACGAATTGAGTAGCTGAGCAAGCTTTCTCTTTTTCTCAGATCGTATAGTTGAGCGTTGAGAGTTCTTGTGCATTTTGTTCAGTGCTTGTTACCTTTCTCATCTGCACATATTCTACATATATGTGTTCCTTGAAATCTATGTGTTGAAGCCTTTTGTTGAAGCATTAAATGCGTTTGACATTTCTGAGCTTTGATGGAGACTTTTCTGCACACCTTCTGATTTGTATTCTGGCCCACTGACACATCAGTCTGATTTCTCACCTAACACCTAAAAGGGTGTTTTCCTCTGTCCTATGGTCCTTCCCTTAGCTTCTTCAATATGTTTCTTTCGTTGTATACTAAGGATATCTTTTGTACCGTTGGGACTGATGAGGACTTCAACATTTAAAACCCATTCCACATTTACTGGAATTTGTCTCCAAACAAAAGGTAGGGCTCGATGCTCCTGACATATGGCATATGATACTCTACAATCCAGATCGTGATGTCTTGTCAGCTTGGTGCTTGGTCTGATGCTATCAAACAAGAGCACTACAATTTCTCTTAAGAGACTTGCACACTACGATCTTTACTTGCTTGTGTTTACAAGCTCTATATTTTCGAGAGTACACTACGATCTCTGAGTTGGCTCAACAAATGTTGGGACCACTCTACGATTTTCGAAGAGGTCCTTCAAGGCAGGCACACTACGATCCTTGATGCTCTACATTTCTGCCTCGTCTTCTGTAATCTTGATCAACTTGATACACTACGATCTATCTATTCTACTTCAAGATGTAGATCAACTTAACAAATTTGATTTATCACTAAGTCCTTCTACAGATATTTCTCTAAGGACTTTACATATAATCATGAGCATTTACATTTAAACATCAAATCAAAATATGCAATCTTCCAACAATCTCCCCCTATTTGCTGTTGACATAACCAAGGAGATTTTTTCTCATGATTATTAGTTTCTAGATGCATTTGCAGGAAAGTAAAAATGACCTAATATTTTAGTGAGCAGCTAAAATTTCTAGAAAATAAGCATGAATTTATTGATGTTTGAAGAATAGATATTATAGTTAAGCTTTAAATCAATAAGAATATAAGTTTCAACTTATCTCTATTTCCTTGATCTTTTACGAGGAGGATTGACATACTCCTCAGCTCTTCTTTTCCTGCTTGCTTCATCCCACCTGGCTAGATCTTTCAGCTCACTAGGGCTTATCCTAGCTAGGATTTTGATCATGCCTATTCATTAATGCAGGATCTCCAGTTGGCATTCTAAGGCCTGTGGTGGTGACATTTTGTGAGCTGGTAGCTGGTCCTATACTCCTTATTGGCTGAGCCATTAAAACTTCCTGCTGATCAAATCATTGAGTCTGATGGCTGGACCGTGGAGTCTGTTGGGATCGTGGAGTCTATTGGAATTTCCTTGTAGGAGGACTCCTTGGAGCTTGAGTTTAGAATTTTCCTCTGCCCCTGCCCTTGCCTCCTTGAACTCCTTTCCCTTTATTCTCCCCCTTTATGTCAGCATCAAGGGTTCGAATGTCTTCGGATAGTCGAGCACTCCTTGGATGAGCTCGTTGAATTGGATTTGTGTTTGAGCAATGTCCTCTCGATTTTCCTTGATCAGAGCTTCAGATCGAGCTTCTCTATATTTGAAGATGGCTAGAACATTGTCAGTTTGCTGTCCTTGGTTGACATAGGATTGTTGAAATTCCTTGACGGTGGTTTTCAAATTGATGATGTTCTCCATCATAAGTTTATTCTGGGCTTCCTGAGTGTTCTGTAATGCAAGAACAACATCTCTGTGTCTTTTGGCTGCTAGGAAGTGAATATCATCCCTATCCTTTATGCTTTTAATCATTTCCTTGATAATCGCCCTCAGCTTCTTAGTAAGCTTATCATTTAGGGTGTCTGAGAGATTGTTTGCAGCAGTGATCATGTTTGTCAGTCTGAGATGAATGAGTTCTGAGTGAGCTTCAAGGCTCTCATCGATGTCCTTGACCACTTTCTTGGACACTTCTGTCGACTCAGCTTTAGTTGGTAGATCTGAAAGTAGTTCACTGAGTTGTGGGTTGTAGTGAGTGAAGAATCAATGATTTTCTTGATATTCTCAGTGAGTTCTTACCTATGAATAATACTCTGCCCATGAATTACTATGAAGTGAAGAAGATGGTTAAGGGGTTGAATCACGGGTATAAGAATATCGATGCTTGTGAGCAGGATTTCATGTTATACTATGGGGTGGACAAAGATAAGGTGCATTGTGTTATATACAACTCGCCAAGGTACAAGATCACAAAATGTGGGGGGAAGGAGAAACATGTTCCAAAGAAGATTTTACGGTACTTTTATCTTGCGTCAAGGTTGCAACGGCTATCCATGTCTGCGCACACTGCTCAACATATGAGTTAGCATAAAATAAGGGATGTCGTGCCTGGTTAGCTAACTCACCCAGCAGATAGAGATGAATGGAAGAATTTTGATGCCAATTTTCCATAATTTTTTGACGAAGTTAGGAATGTCAGGCTTGTCATGGCTACAAATGGCTTCTGTCCATTTAATAATTTTAGTCAGCCTTACTCTGTTTGGCCAGTGATTATGGTAGCTTACAATCTTCCACCGTCAATGTGCATGAGGGATCCGTATCTTTTCTTGACCTTACTTATACCGGGGGATAAGAGTCCTATGATGAGTCGGTTTTATACCTACGAATCGGCCTATAATTCGAGCTTAATCTGTGTTAATTCTTTGTTTTTATGTTTACTTTTACTTGTTTAGTGTTGTTTTGTGTTTAGGTGTGGTGGCATGGCATTTGGACTTCAAAAGTGGATTCATGGCAAGATTTGGCAATATCAGGAGTTAAACATGGACAATAACAGAAGGCACCCCCGCCGGGGTGGGCCTTGTACATGAAAAACCTCGCTGGGGTGGGGGGTACTGAGAATTTAATAGAAGCATGGCCCGCTAGGGTGGACATTATAGAGTATAAACCCCCGTCGGGGTGGGGTTACGGGAAAATAAAAGAGTCATGTTTTTCTTGTATTGTTGCAGAGGCGTGAAGGGGAGAGATTGGCATGGTCTGGAACTGTGATTGACGTCGAATTTCACTGAGAATACATGTTCTAGGCTTGTTATTAACAAGAAAAACTGTAACGCCCGAGAATTTCAAATTTTCAATGAATTAAATTTTTATTTGATTATGTGAATTAAATGAATTTAATTGATTTGCTATGTGAGTAAGATGTTCGAAGGTCGTTCTATGACCTAGAACATATGGATGTGGTTAGTATTCTGACTTTGTGCTAGAATTAATTGTTGTGAATTATCAAGACGAGAACGAAGGTTTTTTGAGATTGTTTGCGTAAAAACACTATTCATCCGATGTCGTTCGGAGCTAGGGTTTGAAATTCTGAGAAACGCGTAATGTTAGAATATGACGATATTATAGAATATCCAATAATATTTCCGTTATGGCAAACGAAGTTTTCGCCTGCAGACTTAAAACCTAAGGGTTTGTGAAAGAGGTTTCCGAAAGGGAAATGTAATGCGTATAGTCGTTTCGATTATTATACGTATGGAATATGAGTATTATACTAGTATGTATACGAGTATAGAATGAAGAATAGTACAACGTATAATACGATTATTATATGAATATTATACGAAGAGGATACGTGAGTAATACGCGTAGAATACGAGTTGTATTATTAGAGTATGAGTTAAGGATTTTATCCAATCCAATTAGACTGAGATTAATAACAAGCCCAATGAATTAAGTATACAAGCCCAAGTCAAGGCCCAATATTAGATCGGTTAAAGCCCAATGTTTATTAATGTCAAGCCCAATCCAAAGAATTAAACTGTGGGTCGAAACAGCGGGTCAAGGGATGGGTAAAACCCATGGGGATGACCCATGGGCAAGGTGGGCCGGCCACTTGGTGTGCAAAGCAAGTGAATTACTTGGTCACCAAGTATTTTACTTGGTAACAAAGTGGTAATTAAGTAAGGAGGTGGAGAATTGGACAATATTGCCCCTCATTTGGTTTCTTTATATAAAAAGCTAGGTTGATCAGTAAAGGTTTTTACAAACCTTGTCCAACATATTTGAGAGAGAGAAAAGAGCTAGAAACTTATAATCCTTCTACTTCCAAGCAAACCATTAGACATTTATCAAGAACGGTAACTACTTCAAAGGTAAATTCTCATAAACCGTAATCTTTAACTTTTTCGATTTTTTCTCATAGAAGAATCGTAGATGGGTGGATCATGTTTATTGAGGAAAGATAAGGATGCCTAGTAATGACCAAATCATTGATAGGTCATGACCAAATAGAAATCGTAAGTACGTGAGTTAAAACCATAAAAAAGTCTTGAACGTGAACTTAGTTTTGAATGAAAGTTTAAGAATCGATATATCTAAGGAAGGTACATCTTGGTTGGTTAGGATGTAAATATGAAGTACATGGATTATTCCATGTGATTTGGCTTAGAGAACATTAGTAACGAATTTATGACGAATTGTACAGAAATAGGCGTTAAACGTCGAAAACGTATAAAGTCCGGATTAAAGGTCAAAAGTTGCCGTGTGACTTGAAAACGTTGGTTTCCAATGTCAACACGTGAGATAAGGTAATTAAGAGTTGTTGGCGAAAGAATCGTCGCATTCCGACTTATAACAAAGAAAACAAGTATTGAACGGACGAAAACGTTAAACGAATGCTCAAAAAAGAACATAAAGGTGAATTCCTAGTTAACGAATTCAGAAATATGAAATTCTTATATGAACACGTAAAGGATGTAATTCCTGACTTGTAGGAATTTGAATGGGTCAATTCGGATGTAAAACGAACAAATTAGGAAGCCGGGAGTTTTGTTAAGAAACCAAACTATTTTGGCCAACTGGTGCACAGGTTCGGCGCCGCAGCGCCAAACCCTGTGACCAATGAGATTTGGTCATCAGTCAATCCACATACTAGTCTCAATGCATCATTGTTGTCCCATCAATAATGATACTCGACTAGGGACATTTAAGAATAATGATACTAATTGTAATTATAATCTCATGTTCAAGTCACATACTTGAAACTATATAATTTGTATCACTATTCTAAGGAATTTTATTATGTTAACAATTATATTATGCAGTAAATAAAACCATAATAAAATCATTTATTTATTCAATCAAATATAATATCAAAACGTTAAGCAATTATATCAAATAATTGGCCTTTAGGGCATAAACTCTAACACTGATCACCTAGAAGTGCTCGTAAGTAAAGACGGGTGGATGACCTTAGTGCCAGATATCCTTTTCAAGTATGAAAACGAAAAGAGTATGTTCCTGGTCTATTGACCGGTTCATCATTCCTAAGCTATTATATATACTCTAGAATTGTTGTAACAGAAGTATTAGTCAACTATTTCATAATGCTTCGTAGATAATTGTTCAGATATGGATATAAAGCATGTATTTGTTGATGTGATATTCATATGATTCTTTGTTAAGACTTGCTGAGCTAGTTATGCTCATTCTTGCTTGAACCCTATGTTTACAGCTAAAGCCGAATGAACTGAGAGTTCTAAGAGAGATAAAGGCAAGGCCAAGATGGACAATTAACCGTCCTGTAATAGACTAGTGTATTATATATAATATAATTATGAAGAACAACGAATGTATTCGGTTCTAGGAAAGGATTTATTACGAATATAATACAAAGATAGTAATTACAATCATTTTGTTGTTGTTTCAATGGAATGTTTGTATGAAATACTGTATCGTGGAGCACCATCTGTCGGGTTGGAAGATACCCGGATTTGGGGGCGTCACAAGTTGGTATCAAAGTATTAGGTTATAAAACTTAAGGGGGAAGAACCTTAGGCTAATAACCTCTTAGGAAAGGAAGAGTCCGAAGAAAGTTAACTCGAGTCAAATGAGTTAATAAGGTATTGAGGAAACTCAGTTCCAAAAGATTTAAAAGATGGAAAGTAACCCTAAATGGATTAATGTGATTCGTGCTTATCTTATTGTGTATTATGTACTAATCAATTTTTTATGTGTTATTGTAGATGTCGGTTAATAGCTTGATGTATAGGGATATACATGTGATCTGCGAGGAGTCCGTGAACCGAGTTGAGATAGTACATGTGCCTATAGCAGACATACCTGTAGTGATTTTAGAGGAGTCAGAGCCCGAGGAATATTACTCGGAGGAGGACTATTCTGAGGAGACCATAGGGATAACATCATATTTGAATATGATGATTGATGTGGAGGATGACATGGAGGTGACATCGATTAATACGGTGATGCCTGCCCTAGAGTCTACACCTACCGAGACTATGAGGGCAATGTACCTCTCAGTGCTTGACCGTAACGTGCAACTGCACAATATGGTGCAGCACCAGAAGGAAGAGATCAGTGATCTCTATGGAGCAAAAGAGTCTGCAGAGTCAGACTATGAGATAGAGCACGATGAGAAAGTGCTCATGACTGAAAAGGCCCCGGACTATAAGAACGAGGTCATAGAACTTCGCAAGAAACTGGTTGAAAAAGACCAGAAGATAGCACGAATGTCATACATAAATGACAGTGCGTATGAGGATTTCAAGCTTAAGATAGCTTGTTATTCTATTGAGTCGGGACATACTCGACATACTATAAGTCGAGATATTATGTCGATTCTGGCGAACCAGAAGCATGAGAATGCTGTTAGGCAGTACTAGGAGTAGTATGGTAAATACTTTTGTGTAGTGACGTAAAGCCCTCTTTTGTATAATTAAAGGGTAGTCTTTTTGTAAATCCCAATTTTTGTAGAAGTCATTCGCGGGATGTATATGTAATAGCTTTTGGGCTATGGAAAGCAACTTGTAAATAGTTTTGATCTATAAAAAAACATTTTAATATAAGGAAATTTTATTTTTAATTTGCTTTGTTGTGTATGAGTTATTGTCCAATTGTTTGACGACTAATAACGAAGTAAGTAATTAAGTAATAACGGAAATTTATTTATTTAATCAGAAATGCCGCCAAGAAGTAGACAACGTAACCATGAAGTGGAATCACATAATGAGAACGAAGGGGTCCTAATAACTTAATGCAAGAGTTCGTTAATTTATTAACAGCTGTATTTAACCAAGATGGGGGTAGAGCACCCGCAGGACCTATGGTAGCCCGAACGACTACCTTTAAGGAATTTAAAAGTGTAGGTCCACCTGAATTTAAAGGAACAACGGACCCAATGGAGGCCCAAACATGGGTCAAGGAAATAGAGAAGGCGTTTGTTATTACAAACGTAGCTGAGGCGCAAAAGACCTCTTTTGCGACATATATGATGAAGGGGGAAGCCAACTACTGGTGGGAGGCTCACCAGGGTGGGGCTGGAGCGGAAGTTGTTAAATGGGAACAGTTTAAGAAGGTATTCTTTGAGAACTATTTCCCTACTAGCATGCAAGGGAGAATGGAGATTAAGTTCTTAGAACTGAAGCAGGGGGACATAACTGTTCCCCAATATGCTGCCAAATTCAATGAATTGGCAAGGTTCTCTCCACACCAAGTAAACACGGAGGAGAGGAAGGCATGTAGGTCTAAAACCCTGGCTCTATAGTAGGATATCATTTTTTTAGAGTGCTTTCTATGGGACCATTCTGGAAAAGGCAATAATAGCGGAGGGTGGTAGCGAGGCGTTGACCCTGTACCACAAGGATAGAAAGAATAAGGGTAAGGGAGAGGGATGAAATAAGGCAGAGGTTGCCAGTGGAAGTGGCAATATGCCTAAGAGAAAGAACATTAACCCTGGGAATACTGAGGCAAAATAAGGGGATCCTAAGTGTAGGATGGAGTCATGTAAGACATGTGGTAAGACTCATCTGGGAGTCTGCCTGAAAGGGAAGACCGGTTGTTATAACTGTGGGCAGGAGGGTCATATATCTCCCAACTGTCCTAATCCTAAGAAAAGCCAGGGATGTTTTATTTGTGGGTCGGTAGACCACATGGCAAGAAATTGCCCAAAGAAAGGGGCGGAGGGTAGTAAGGGTTCCGGTAGTGGTAATTTAGTCATTACAGGACCAACACCGTCATTGGATAGACCCTCAGCCCGAACGTTTAATATGACAGTCCAAGATACGGTTGGATCAACGGACGTAGTAGCAGGTATCATTCCAGTCAACGAAATAAATGCTTACGTGCTATTTGATTCGGGTGCTACTTGTTCTTTTATAGCATGCGGATTTGCTCAACAATTAGGATTAAATCCTGAAAAGTTAGTAATACCTTTAGATGTTAAGGTAGCAAACAAAGAGGTAATTCCCATTGAAACCATTCATAGGAATTGTTTCGTAGATATCAGGGGTAATAGATTATCGGTAGATCTTTTACCGATAAGGTTAAGAGAATTCGATGTGATTCTCGGTATGGATTGGTTAATTAACCATAAAGCAATAATAGATTGTCATAGAAAGAGTGTAAACCTGAGGCTTCCTAAGAAACCTAAGGTGGTGTTTTATGGAAATAAATCACCAGGACGTACTTGTTGTCTAACCATGACACAAGATAGGAAGATGCTGAAGAAGGGGTGTAAGGGTTATTTGTGTCACGTGGTGAATACCCAAAGAGTGGGAACATCATTGGAACAGATAGCGGTGGTTCAAGAATTCGCAGATGTTTTTCCGGAGGAGTTACCTGGTATTCCGCCAGATAGAGATGTAGAATTCGTGATTGATTTGTTGCCAGGTACGACACCAGTTTAAAAGGCACCATATAGGATGGCGCCAGTTGAGATGAAGGAGTTAATGGTTTAGTTACAGGAACTATTAGATAGAAAGTACATTCAACCGAGTGTTTCTCCGTGGGGAGCACCGATATTGTTTGTAAAGAAGAAGGATGGATCGTTACGACTTTGTATCGACTATCGGGAGTTGAACAAGTTAACGATTAAGAATAAATACCCATTGCCCAAGATCGATGATCTATTTGATCAGTTGAAAGGGGCAACGTATTTTTCTAAGATAGATTTGCGCATGGGGTATCATCAACTGAAAGTGAGGAAGGAATATATACCTAAGATGGCATTTAGAACTCGTTACGGGCATTACAAGTTTTTGGTTATGTCGTTTGGGTTGACGAATGCGCCAGCCGCGTTCATGGATATGATGAACAGAGTGTTCAAATAGTATTTGGACAAGTTTGTCGTAGTGTTCATTGATGATGTTCTAGTCTATTCTAAGACGTCAGAAGATCATGCTGAACACTTAAGAATAGTGTTGGAAACACTACGAAGGGAGAAGTTATATACAAAATTCACTAAGTGTGAATTTTGGCTCGAAAGAGTGCAGTTTCTAGGACATGTCATAGACAAAGATGACATATCTGTAGATCCAGCGAAGGTGGAAGCAGTAAATGAGTGGGAGCAACCGAAAATGCCAATTGAGGTTAGGAGTTTTCTGGGGTTAGCAGGATACTATAGAAGGTTCGTTCAGGACTTTTCTAAATTAGCTACTCCTCTGACAAATCTGACAAGGAAGTCGGTGAAGTACGAGTGGACAGAAAAGTGTGAGCGTAGTTTTCAAGAACTAAAAAGGAGGTTGAGTGAAGCACTTGTATTATCTTTACCAGATGATACGGGGAATTTTGTAGTTTATAGTGATGTTTCGCATAGAGGACTAGGATGCGTGCTTATGCAGCATGACAAAGTCATTGCGTATGCGTCACTTCAGTTAAAGGATTATGAGACGGTCTATCTTACTCATGACCTAGAACTAGCAGCTGTAGTGTTTGCTTTAAAATATGGAGACATTATCTATATGGGGAAAAATGTGAGATATACACGGACCATAAAAGTCTGAAATATATCTTCACACAGAAGGAGTTGAACATGAGGCAGAGAAGGTGGTTAGAATTGATAAAAGATTATGATTGTGATATCTTATATCATCTGGGGAAGGTGAATGTAGTAGCCGACGCATTGAGTCGGAAGGGTAGAGAGAAACTGTCAATGTTAATGACTCAGAACGAGTTAATAACAGAGATGGCGAGGATGGAATTAGAAGTTAAGTTTCCAAGTGAAATGGGGGAGATATTATCTGTAATAGAAACTCGACCAACGATAGTGGAACAGGTTAAGGAAGCACAATTAAGTACTGAAAAATGAGAGCAGATGAAGAAGATAATGAAGGATGATGTGAGGACTAAGTACAACCTTGATAAAGAAGGTTTACTTCGTTTTGAAGGAAGAATTTGGGTTCCAAATAATTTCGAGTTGAAAGAAGAGATTATGTGTGAGGCCCATAGTTCGAGGTACTCGATACATCCCGGTAGTACTAAGATGTATCAAGACCTTCGTCAGAACTTTTGGTGGCCGGACATGAAGAGGGAGATTGCAGAATACGTTAGTAAGTGCTTAACTTGTTAAAAAGTTAAGGCTGAACACTGAAGACCGAGTGGATTGATACAACCACTGGAGATTCCAGAGTGGAAATGGGAGCATATCACCATGGACTTTGTGGTGGGACTTCCAACGACAAGAAAAGGATACGATGCTATTTGGGTAATAGTGGATCGATTAACTAAATCGGCTCATTTTCTACCAATAGGAGTTAGGTATAACCTAGAGCAGTTAGCTAAGCTTTATGTCAAGGAAATCATTTCTAGACATGGAGTACCTATTTCGATTGTGTTCGATCGTGATCCGCGATTCACGTCAAACTTTTGGAGGAGTTTGCAAGAGCAAATGGGAACGCAGTTGAGATTGACTACGGCGTATCATCCACAGACGGATGGAAAAAGCGAACGAACAATTCAAACGCTAGGAGATATGTTAAGATCTTGCGTTATGGATTTCAAGGGGAGTTGGGACGAGCATCTACCTTTGGTAGAATTCGCTTACAACAATAGTTTTCACGCTATGCCACCTTATAAAGCGTTGTATGGAAGGAAGTACAGAACACCACTTTGTTGGGATGAAGTAGGTGAACGTCGAATGTTGGGACTTGAAATGTTACAACAAACGGCAGACATTGTGAAGCTAATAAGAGCTCGATTAGTAGCGGCTCAAGATAGACAACGAAAGTATGCAGATCCTCATCGAGAGAAGAGGAAGTTTGAAGTAGGGTCTTATATCTTTCTAAAAGTATCGCCTTGGAAAGGGAAGATACGTTTTGGGAAGAAAAGGAAGTTAAGTCCAATGTTTGTAGGACCTTTTGAGATTTTAAGAAGGATAGGAGAGGTAACTTATGAAGTAGCCTTACCTCCAGAAACAGAAAGAATACACAATGTGTTTCACGTGTCTGTGTTGTGTCCTTATAAACCAGACTACAAGCACGTAATAGAATATGAGTCTATTCAAGTAGAAAAAGACTTAACATTTGAAGAACTTCCGATTCAGATTATTGATAGGAAGGAACAAGTCCTGAGAAATAAAGTGTTACCGTCAGTAAAAGTAATTTGGAGTAACCACGATGCTGAAGAAGCAACATGGGAGCTCAAAAGTAAAATGAAGGAAAAGTTTCCTCATTTGTTTATGTAAGAATAGCAAGATTCTGGGGACAGATTCCTTATAAGGAGGGAAGAATGTAACGCCCGAGAATTTTGAATTTTCAATGAATTAAATTTTTATTTGATTATGTGAATTAAATGAATTTAATTGATTTGTTATGTAAGTAAGATGTTCGAAGGTCGTTCTATGACCTAGAACATATGGATGTGGTTAGTATTCTGACTTTGTGCTAGAATTAATTGTTGTGAATTATCAAGACGAGAACGAAGATTTTCTGAGATTGTTTGTGTAAAAACACTATTCATCCGATGTCGTTCGGAGCTAGGGTTTAAAATTACGAGAAACATGTAATGTTAGAATATGACGATATTACGGAATATCCAATAATATTTCTGTTATGGCAAATTAAGTTTTTGCCTGCGGACTTAAAACCTAAGGGTTTGTGAAAGAGGTTTCCGAAAGGGAAATGTAATGCATATAGTCATTTCGATTATTATACTTATGGAATATGAGTATTATACTAGTATGTATACGAGTATGGTATGAAGAATAGTACAACGTATAATACGATTATTATATGAATATTATACGAAGAGGATACGAGTAGAATACGAGTTGTATTATTAGAGTATGAGTTAAGGATTTTATCCAATCCAATTGGACTGAGATTAATAACAAGCCCAATGAATTAAGTATATAAGCCCAAGTCAAGGCCCAATATTAGATTGGTTAAAGCCCAATGTTTATTAATGTCAAGCCCAATCCAAAGAATTAAACCGTGGGTCGAACCGGTTGGTCAAGGGATAGGTAAAACCCATGGGGATGACCCATGGGCAAGGTGAGCCGACCACTTGGTGTGCAAGGCAAGTGAATCACTTGGTCACCAAGTATTTTACTTGGTGACAAAGTGGTAATTAAGTTATGAGGTGGAGAATTGGACAATATTTCCTCTCATTTGGTTTCTATATATATAAAGCTAGGTTGGTCATTTAAGGTTTTTACAAAGTCTGTCCAACATATTTGAGAGAGAGAAAAGAGCTAAAAAATTTTAATCCTTCTACTTCCAAGCAAACCATTAGATGTTTATCAAGAACGTTAACTACTTCAAAGGTAAATTCTCATAAACCATAATCTTCAACTTTTTCGATTTCTTTCTCATAGAAGAATCGTAGATGGGTGGAGCATGTTTATTGAGGAGAGATAAGGATGCCTAGTAATGACCAAATCATTGATAGGTCATGACTAAATAGAAATCATAAGTACGTGAGTTAAAACCATAAAAAAAGTCTTGAACGTGAACTTAGTTTGGAATGAACGTTTAAGAATCGATATAGCTTAGGAAGGTACATCTTGATTGGTTAGGATGTAAATATGAAGTCCATGGAGTATTCCATGTGATTTGGCTTAGAGAACATTAGTAATGAAGTTATGATGAATTGTACGGAAATAGACGTTAAACGTCGAAAACATATAAAATCCGGATTAAAGGTCAAAAGTTGTCGTGTGACTTGAAAATGTTGGTTTCCAATGTCAGCACTTGAAATAAGGTAATTAAGAGTCGTTGGCAAAAGAATCGTCGCATTCTGACTTATAACGAAGAAAAAGAGTATTGAACGGACGAAAACGTTAAACGAACGCTCAAAAATGAAATTAAAGGTGAATTCTGAGTTAACGAATTCGGAAATATTAAATTCTTATATGAACACGTAAAGGATGTAATTCCTGACTTGTAGGAATAGAAATGGGTCAATTCGGAT
This sequence comes from Panax japonicus, assembly GCA_020205505.1. Taxonomy (NCBI): domain Eukaryota; kingdom Viridiplantae; phylum Streptophyta; class Magnoliopsida; order Apiales; family Araliaceae; genus Panax; species Panax japonicus. The sequence continues at coordinate 36,302,921 of CM035104.1, read as the reverse complement.
GTAAAACGAACAAATCAGGAAGCCAGGAGTTTCGTTAAGAAACCAAACTGTTTTGGCCAACTGGTGCACAGGTTCGGTGCCGCAGCGCCAAACCCTGTGTTATCTGTCATGCTGTTGCATCAGTTATAGCCGGGAGAAAATAAAAAGGTCTGGAGACTCTCACTGCAGCGCGAGAGTTTGTACATGGACTCGCGCTGCAGCGCCAAGTCCGGGAAAAACCTTTGGAAAGTGGCGCCGCAGCGCCATTAGAATGCATAGGATGTCGCGCCGCAGCGCCAGTAGTAGAAAAAGGTTGACCAAGTTAGTTTTTGTTCTATTTTGAATGAAGACTTAATGTAAGATATTGAAGGTACATTATAAGACTTACCTTAACTCACTTCTAAGGTGTTAATGTAAGAAGATCTAGTAAGGTTTAATAATAATTAAACGAAGAACATAAAGGTGTAATGAGTGAACCGTAAATGACATTCAACGTTGGTAATTAACCATTTATGATCGAATGTCAGTTAAAGATGTAAGAACGTTAATGAAATGAAACGAAGTATAAAGAGTTGAATCGACTTTAATAACGAAGTTAATTCAAATAAAATATAGAAGAGAAAGAAGTTGGTTAGAACCGTAAAGATAGTTTATGTGATAACTAATTACAGTGTGCTATGTGAATGTATCATGTAGATCCTGTAAAGACTGAGAATAGTTGAATTGTAAATTCGAAGATGCTTGAAGGCAAGTCTTTCTTAACGTTTGTCTGACCTTCGTGTTATTCATGTTTTTACGTGATGTATGTTATACGATGCATGAATGGTAAATAAGGAAAGAGTCGATGCCTGTTTTATCCTGGCTAGACAAGTATTGAAGAGTTGGTTGATTTGTTTACAAGTCTGTTGATATAGAACTGTTAATGATATCATATGCCAAGTATTTGTTACGGATGAGAAGTTAAGTTTGTCTATGAACAAACAAAAGTATTTTCATTGATTATTCGATGGGCACGCGAGGTTGCAAATGTTGAACGTTAATACGTTTAACGTAAGAGTGTTAATCAACATAGAGTACAATAGGCTGATCACCTAGAAGTGCTCGTAAGTAAAGACAGATGGATGGCCTTAGTTCCAGATATCCTTTTCAAGTATGAAAACGAAAAGAGTATGTTCATGGTCTATTGACCGGTTCATCATTCCTAAGCTATTATTTATGCTCTGAAATTGCTGTATGAGAAGTATTAGTCAAATATTTCATAATGCTTCATAGATAATTGTTCAGATATAGAATTAAAGTATGTATTTGTTGAGGTGATATTTATATGATTCTTTGTTAAGACTTGCTGAGCTAGTTATGCTCATTCTTGCTTGAACCATATGTTTGCAGCTAAAGCCGAACGAACTGAGAGTTCCAAGAGAGATAAAGGCAAGACTAAGATGGACAATTAACCGTCGTGTAATAGACTAGTGTATTGTATGTAATATACTTATGAAGAACAACGAATGTATTTGGTTATGAACCTAGGAAAGGATTTATTACGAATGTAATACAAAGATAGTAATTACAATCATTTTGTTGTTGTTTCAATGGAATGTTTGTATGAAATGTAATGTCGTGGAGCACCATCTGTCGGGTTGGAAGATACCCAGATTTGGGGGCGTCACAAAAACAACAAGGGAATTAGCTAACAATTAATTAAAAATTTGAAGATAGATTTTGAGCAGAGAGCATTTGAGGGAAGATTTGATGGAGAATTCACGATAATTGCTTATTGGAGCAGAGAAGAAGGGTGGTTCTGGATTCATTCTTTTTCTTTAGTTCAATTATTGTAATTGGGATGATGATGTCTTTGATAATTTCAGTTTTTATTTCAATTATGATGAACTAAATTCTTTATTAGGCTTATAACAGATCTTATGGTTGGAACGATGATTATGTAACCTTTAATTTTAGTTTAATAATCTATCTTTTAGTTTATCTATAGTGATTTGTGCTTTAATTTATGAATTGCTTGATCACCAATTCTGTGTGGAATTGTGACAACCCGAGAATTTGAATATTTTTAAAATTTTAATTAATTGATTTAAGGTTCAATATTAGAACCTAGGCAGAAAATAAGTGTATGCGCTTGATATTTTTGAGAAGAAATTTTGAGGATTTCAAAATTCTGTGAAGGATTTAGGTGAATTATTTAGGATTAAGGGAATAAATGAATATGTTATGTGTATATGTGTACAATATGTGGTTAAGGGTCAAGGGTTGACCAGATAAACGAGATCTGTAACAAACCCTAGGTATATATTAAGAACGTCAACGTTCGGTTAGAAAACCCTAGCGAATTATAAGAAACCGTAATTTCAGTACCGGGAATTCGAAACCCTAATTCGGTGTATGAAACCCTAATTTGGGAATATGGATGTTAGTATAAGGCTTAACGTTATTAAATATAATATAATTAGGGAAAACCCTAAAGATTTGCTGGAAACCCTAATTGATTTAGCAAACCGTAATTTCTAGATTAGAAACCCTAATTTATAATTAGGGAAAACCTAATTGTTCGTTTAATAATTTTAATGTTAATTAGGAAACATTAATCCTAATTTTCAAGTTATAAGTATTTAGAAAACCCTAATCTAATTAGTAAACCTAATTTCTAAATTAGAAATATTATTTTTCTATTTAAAAACCTAATTCGTGGGTTATAAACCCTAATGACTAATTTTGACCCTAATTGCTAAATTAGTCATTTTAATTAGGAAATATTAATCATAATTAGAAAGATTGAATTATGATTAGGAAATATTAATATAATTATAGAATCCTAATTATAATTTAGAAATATTAATTTTTATTTTGAAAACCTAATTTGGAAATTCTAGAATTTATATTTTTTAAAAAATCTAAGGGTTCAAACCCTAAACCCTAAGGGTTTGGGCAAAAGCCCATGTTGCCATTAAATTTGTATGCAAAAAGACTAGAATGCCCTTTTTGTATTTTTTTAATAAGTTGGTGTATAGGCTTTGACTTTAGGTGAGTTACTCACCAAAACCTAACCCTAGACATGTGCATTATATCTCAGCAAATCTCAGCAATTATTTACCCACTAGATACATTAAATCAAAATAAAAGCTTACAACCTAAGCAAAAGACTTACTTTACTTACCATTCTATCCAAGACACTTTTCTCTCTAAGATTTCGAGATTTAGAGTGAGAGAGTGAGATAAGTTAAGCTAATATCATACTTTAGCTTGCACATAACAGATCAGATTCCAAGATCCAAGGTAGAAAAGGTATAAACCCTAAAATTTCTAAATCTTGTTAGATATTATGATTTATTATTTAAATTTGTGTATTAGAGTGTCATTTGATGATCTGTGTTGTTATATACTGAATCCATAACATCAAAGTGCTCGAAATAACATTTTCTGGAAATCTAGAAAAATAGTGGAAAGTGGCCTGATAGTAGAATGCCAGGGCCTCTAGATCTTTCTATATTAGAGGTTATGTATGTGTTATGTTATAAATATATTCTTTGATGTTAGGACTTTGATATGAGACTTTAATCAACCTCAGATCATGTTTAGATCGCAAGATATGATCAGTCAAAGTCCGTTGACCGAGCACGAAAATTTGAATCTGGGCAACCCAGAATTTTTCCAAGTGGTCTGACAAGATTGTCGAAGTCCTTGATCTTGCTGTATGTTAATTTTTTGGCCAAGATATTGTGTTGTTGTTGTTGTAGCCTGACATGAAGACTACATGTTAGAGGCTTTAGATCACCCAAATATGACATATAATCAAATTTGTGAGCAGTTAAACCGGCGTTGATCAACTCCCCAGAAGGAGATTCTGGGTAACCCAGAATCTTCAAGAACAAGATCTTGACAGGTAGTTTGACCAGCCTAAATCTTCGTTTAATGTTGTTGTTAGACTGATCTGAGGATATAGAGTTGTTCATTGACATCTCCACTACATATTTGAACCTTAATATCACGCTAAGCAAGCTGAGAACATATAAATTAAAAGGAGCAAAGTAAAAACCTTGAACTGTTCTTCATTTCTGGAAAACCCATAAATGAAGAACAGGTCTGACATGAATTTCGAAGGCCTATATCTCACTGATTTGTTGTTGGATGGCCATGATATTGATTGATAATAATAATATTACACTTATACTACATGCTAGGTATCATTATCTGCCCAGAAAATATTAGGAACATATTTTAAAAACTGGTCAAACCAATCCCCTTAGTTATGAATATGAACTTCTGGGTTGATGAAGAATAGGCTCAAGAACACCTATAACGACGGTTCTGTCGCTATAGGGCCCTTTATTAATTATTTAATTTTCGAAAATTAATATTTTAATTAAATAAACTGAAATATATGGTTTTTAATTATTAAAAATACAAAAGAAACTACTAAAAATTATTTTAAAGTCCGAAAATAGTTTTTAATTATTTTGAGTATATTTCATAAATATTTAATAGTTTTGGAATATAAATGGTATTTAATTTATTTAATTATAATATTAAATAAATTATTTAAAAATGATTTTAATACATAAAAAATCATGAAAAATTATATTTTGGTAAAAGAAAATATTTTAAGTTATAAAATATAACTTTTGATATTTTGTCATGAAAATATTAATATTTTAATATTAATAGCAATTATCGGATAATGGATTGAAGTGTTTAAAAATAATATAAGTATGATTTCAAGGTATTAAAAATACCTTGATATATTATAAATATATTATAATATTATGACATATATTTCATTAATGTTTGATATTAAATAAATATTAATGATAAAAGAATTATGTGGTATTTAATTAGTATAAATACGTTATTAATGATTGAAAATTCATAATAAATGATACTAATTATCTGAAAATTATTACGAACTTTTGAAAAATATTTTGACTGTTAAAAATTATCTTAGATAATGTTTAAGTGTCCAGACAAAGTTTAATTAAACTTAAACTCAAAATTTTGTCCGACTAGACCGTCGGGATGTTAGAATTTTGCCGAACTTGACTCAGACTGTAAAAGTTTGACTTGATGTTAAGTCTTATGTGTGTTATAGACTGATAGGGTTATGTGATAATGTGTTTAGGTTATTTTAAATACTGTGATGATATTATTCTAATTTTTATATCGATATTATTTATATATTAGGTCTTCAGACAAAGCTTATTTAAGATCCTAACTTTTATAAATAAAGATGAATTTTTTATAAATATCATTTTTGAATATTATGGAATGAATTTGATATAATGTTATAGTTGTGGGTAATATTAATAAATTTTATAAAGTACGCAAGTTGTTATATTATATTCGATTGGTCGGGGAATATTCGTTTTAACAGAGAATATTCGTACAATGGCACAATCTTTGGTGGACCCCACAACGGAATTATTGTCGAATTGAGAAAACGACAAAAATACTTTATAAAAATAACGGCGAAAATTTTACCGTTAACTGTTGAAACACCCGGTGTTAAAAGTACAGTAATACGCGTAGTTGCACAGTAGCACACGATATTGATTATTGATGTTTACGTGAGAAGTCACTCAGTTTTGTTCAATTATTGTTATAGTAATTGCTGCATAGTATCTTACGTTATTTGATTCAATTATTGTTAATATTTTATAATCAATAATTGAGATGACAAAATTGTTAATATTATTATTTGTAATATTAACGATGTCTAGAAGTTCTGTCAAGGAGAGGTTTGGTCACCTAATTATGCGCCAATGGGGAGAAATCCTTATTAGAAAGCCCCCTCTTTCTTGGGAACGACCTGGTCGATTAATATTGTGAATTGTAATAATGATGATGAGTTTTGTTTTATTAGTATTATTAATGTAATAAAATAGAAAAGCTTTTTATATAAAATAAAATACTTTTATAAAGTTATTAATTTAATTAGACTATAAATAGAATATATAATATTCTATTATGCATAGTATTTTGCATAGTAAAATCTTTTTATATAAAACAGAATACTTTTATAAAGTTATTTATTTTATTAAACAATAATTAGAATATATTATATTTTATTATGCATAGCGTTGTATAATGCCTGCATAGTGTTTTGTATAGTAAAATCTTTTTATATAAAACAGAATACTTTTATAAAGTTATTTGTTTTATTAGATTTTAAATAAAATATATAAATATAAATATATATATATATATATATAATATATAATTATATTTTATTACATAGTGCAGTATAGTATCCTTTCTATTTTCCTATAAATAGGATGCTTAGTTAGAATTGAAAACCACACCAGAAGTTCAGAGAATTCTTCTATAATCTTGAGCGTATTTCTTTAGAGTTTTAAGAAGCTTTGAGCGTAGTGTAAGTTTTCTTCAAGAATATCCTCGCCCTACCAGTCGGAATACTATTCTTTTATGGTAAGGGATATTATTTGTTGTACTCGTAAGATGTATTATTTCTTTCTTATTCAAGAAGAGAACTTCTGTTATTCCATTCTTTATTATTCTGTTGGAATAACCTGTATACGCTGGCTACCCTATACTTGGTGAAATTCTTCTGTTAATCCATTTTTTTTATTATTTTGTTGGAATATCCTTTCTGTGCTTTACGCATGACCTGGTTCCGTTAATTATTATTATGTTGGAATATCCTGTCTATGCATTTATGCATGACCTGGTTTCGTTATTTATTATTATATTGGAATAACCTGTCTGTGCGGTCTATCGCATGCCTGGTGATTTTTTTTTGTTATTCCATTATTTATTATACTTAGTTGATTAAAGTTTTGACTTCTATACTCCATGAAATTAGTGGAATATCCTTGATATTTGTGCTTCATCCAATATCTTTTCATGGAAATATTCTTCTGAGCATTCTTGAGTGTTACTCTACAAAGAAGTATCATGTTGATAATTTGGACATTATTAGTTCCTGGATAAATTAATTCTTGAACTTGTTTTATTGAATTCTTATATCATTGTCATCATCCTCATATTTATATTATGTTGAAAGTCATCTGTGGACTGTAGTGCATAGATGGACTTGGTATTATTATGACCAGGGATTATTCGGTGTAATCATGACCGTAATGTTATAAATGATGTGGAAAAAGTCCTCATTATCCCGTAGTGCATTGATGGACAGTTGTTGGCATGATCATGACCATTGATGAATACACGAATATCCTTGGCCTGTAGTGCATGGAAAATTTGTGGTCGTGATACTAATGAATTTCCTTGGCCATAGTGCAGGGATGATGTGGATTATTTATTTAGCTGAGTTTCAGCGATAAAAGTAATGAAAAACCTTTTAAATCATAGAAGATAGTAGATTTTATTCTCTACTTGACTCTTCTAATGGATTGCTTGTTCCACTGCAGTTAAACTTGATGTTTGTTATATTTTATCAGTTTAACACTGTTGAAGGTTAATGATAATTTATTCTGCATTATCTTAGTCATAATATTTCTTACTCGGCTAGTTGAGCTCACCCTTTTACTTTCATTATTCTCTTCAGGAAATGAGAACGTAGCAGGGACTAGTCAGGAAACAGAGTGATGGTCCTAGATGGTGCATTAGTAGTCATCACTATTTTGTGAAATAGTGTGATAATAAATGTAATGAGGACCCAATTGACTTTGTATATTGTCTAGATGACAATATTTGTATTAAAACTCACAACATATGTATAGTCATATTTTACACGACTGTTGTATAATTAAGTTTGTATTTAAATTCTGTACCATGTATTTGGCGACACAAGATGGGTTATGTACACCTATTTTGGGGGCGTCACAGTTGGTATCAAAGTTTATGGATATGATCCATGGCTAAGATGTGAGAATAGCACTGGGAGGGAAGAGACGGGGAATTCCTTCGCTAGTATGACCTACCTAAGTTTATTTGGTATTTAATTGGTCGGTCAGAATATAGGGATAATATGTTACATGTCAATTAACCTTTGTTTTGTGGCAGTATCTGAAAATGACATCTGAGAATGTTGAGAATAACAATGGAGCACAGGAGACCGTTGATTCACCATATATCAATAATCAAGATAATGTGCGTCAGGAAGGAGACAATCCTCATGCAAATAACAACACTGACCAAATGATGAATGATGGAATGTTCAGAGGCTTTATGCAATTTATACAACATCAGGCGAGTTTGGCTCCTGTTCAAAATGTAGGTGGAAACACTGGATACTCTCGGACGATCATCGCTAAACAGTTCAAGGAGCTGGGACCACCGAAGTTTATTGGAGAGCTTAAACCACTTAAGGCGGAAACGTGGATAAAGCAGATCACCAAGATATTTGATGTCTTGGGATACGCCAAGGAGCAAAAGGTTCCCTTTGCCACCTTTATGTTGCGAGGAGAGGCAGATTACTGGTGGGAATCGGTAAAGCGTACTCAACCTGCCACACTGAAGATGTCTTGGGAGAAGTTCCAAGAACTGTTCAATGACAAGTACTTTACCGAAAGTATTCATCACATGAAGGAGGTAGAGTTCATCAAGTTGGAGCAGAGTAATAAGACCGTGTCGCAGTACGAAGCTAAGTTTGCCGATTTATCCCGGTTTGCATTCCACTTGGTTGATAATGAAGAGAGAATGACGCGGATGTTTTTAAGAGGTTTAAAGCCAGAGATACGTCAATATATTATTTCTCATAAACTGTATTTGTATTCAGATGTTATAAATAGAGCTCAGTTAATGGAGTGCGACAACGAATCAACGCAACCAAAAGAGAGTAGCCGACAAAATGATAATACTAGTGAGAGCAGTCATCGAAGCGGTGACAGGAAGTGTGGAGGGAATCAATAGTCCAGAAATGGTAACCACTTTGGTGGTAATGGGGCCAAAAAAATAAGAATGGACATTTCAAGAAGAGGAGATTCAATAATGATGGAAGGATGTCAGCACCAGCACCCGTTGTTAAGGAAGGAGAACGACCACCTATCATATGCTTCAAATGCGGAGGGGAGGGACACATCAGTCCAAACTGTGTAATTCCATCCAAAGCATGTTATAATTGTGGAAGAGAAGGTCATTTAGCCCGATTTAGCCCGATTTTGTTGTTCACCGAAGACAAGTTCAGCTAGGATGGAGGCACCAAAGGCCGTCCCAGAAAAGTCAAAGCCGGTAGTGCAAGGGAGAGTGTTTGTTGTGACTTCCCAGAAAGCAAGGAACCCGAACGAAGTCATCACGGGTAAGCTTATCATAAACTCTAGCGAATTCTATACCTTATTTGATACCGGTTCTACCCATTCTTTTATTTCTCCTACTTGCGCTCAACTATTAAATTTGACTCCGGAGAAATTAGACTTTGACTTATCTGTGGAAACTCCGTTGGTAGAAACCTTCATTACATCCACTGTTTATAAGTCTTGTTTGGTTAAAATCGGTACCCTCACATTACCTGTCAATCTTATTTCATTGAAAATACTTGCATTTGCCAGGGATTGATTGGTTAACTACTCATCATGCTAAAATTCATTATTTTCGTAAGGTTGTTAGCTTTCATATTCCTAATCAACCTATTATGCGAATTTAAGCGATCAAACTATTAAAATTAATCACGGTCATCTCAAGCCATAAAGCTATTCGTTTATTGAAAAACGGATGTCAAGCTTTCTTAGCTCATGCCACAGATCTAAACAAAAATACGTCAGTTTTGAATGATATTTCTATTGTTAATAAATTCCTTGACGTATTCCCTGAAGATCTTCCTGGCCTACCCCCAGAGTTTGAAATTGAATTTTTTATCGACCTTAAACCCGGTACAAACCCCATTTCCAAAGTCCCATATCGAATGGCTCCTATTAAACTTCACGTGTTAAAGACCCAACTGCAAGAATTGTTAAACATTAGCTTTATTCATCCTAGTACTTCTCCTTGGGGTGCTCCTGTTCTATTCGTGAAGAAGAAAGATGGGAGTATGCGACTTTGTATTGATTATCGGGAGTTGAATCATGTCACCATAAAAAATAGGTACCCATTGCCACATATTGATGACCTGTTTGACCAGTTGCAAGGAGCCAAATTCTTTTCAAAGATTGATCTTCGTTCCGGATATCACCAATTAAAGATTATTACAGATGACATTCCAAAGACGACTTTCAGAACTCGGTACGGGCATTATGAATTCTTAGTCATGTCCTTTGGATTGACTAATGCTCCTGCTGCCTTCATGGATATGATGAACCGAGTATTCAAGGAATATTTGGATCACTTTGTGGTCATCTTTATTGATGACATCCTTATTTATTCCAAAAGTCATGAAGATCATGAGCAACACTTGAGGCTGGTACTCCAAAAGCTTCGTGAATAAGAGCTTTATGCCAAGTTGAAGAAATACGAGTTCTGGCTTGAGGAAGTAGCATTACTTGGGCATATAGTATCAAGTCATGGAATATCTGTTAACCCGGCAAAAATTGAAGCAATTCAAAGTTGGGAGCAACCTAAATCAGTGACCGAAGTACGTAGCTTTCTCGGTTTAGTGGATTATTATCAGAGATTCGTGGAAGAATTTTCTCGAATCGCTACTCCATTAACTCAGCTGACTCAGAAAAATACAAAGTTCGGTTAGAGAAAAGAATGTGAAAAGAGTTTTCAAGAACTCAAGAGGAGACTCATTTCAGCACCTGTTCTGACAATACCATCCTGCTCGGAGGGATTTGTCATCCACAGTGATGCTTCGGGAAAAGGATTGGGATGTGTTCTCATGCCACATGGGAAAGTCATAGCCTATGCCTCACAATAACTCAAAGAATATGAGAGGAATTATCCTACTCATGATCTAGAGTCGGTAGCTGTTGTCTTTGCACTTAAAATTTGGAGGCATTACTTGTATGGGGAGAAAGTGGAGATCTTTATGGATCATAAAAGCCTCAAATATTTCTTCACTCAAAAGGAACTCAATATGTGACAACGACGTTGGCTTGAACTGTTGAAAGATTATGATCATACCATCCAATACCATCCTAGAAAAGCGAACGTGGTAGCTGACGCATTAAGTAGAAGATCATATCCAAGTACGAGTGCGATATTGTTAACGCAAAGGCCCATTTTGTGTGACTTGCAAAGGATGGAGATAGAGTTAAAGACTCGAGGGACCCATGTGATGATGACAAATATACGAGTAGAATCGACTTTAATCGATATAGTTAAAGCTGCTCAAGCTACAGACCTGGAGCTGATGCGTATGAGGAAGAAAGTGAAAGAAGGTGCTATGCCCGAAGCAAGAATCGATGAAGAAGGAATACTTCGAGTCAACTCCAGACTTTGTGTTCCTAAAGACCCTGATTTAAAGTATAAAATCATGATGGAAGCGCACAACACATCGTTTGCAATCCATCCTGGGAGTACCAAAATGTATCATGATCTTCGTCATACATTTTGGTGGAGCAATATGAAGAGAGAGATAGCGCTGCTTATCTTAAGGTGTCTAACTTGTCAATGAGTTAAAGTGGAGCATCAAGCACCAAAAGGTCCATTTCAACCACTTGAAATTCTAGAATGGAAGTGGGAGCACATTACCATGGATTTCATTACTGGTCTTCCCAAGGTTTTTCAAGGCATAGATGCAATTTGGGTCATTGTTGATAGATTGACCAAGTCTGCTCACTTCTCACCTATACGAGAAACTTATACTCTTGAACATCTTGCTCGAATGTACATAAACGAGGTTGTAAGATTACATGGTATGCCACTATCCATAGTGTCTGATCGAGACCCAAGATTCACTTCACGATTTTGGGTTATTTTGCAAAAAGCTATGGGCACAGATTTACGATTTAGCTCAACATATCATCCTCAGACGGATGGACAATCGGAGAGGACTATTCAAACTGTTGAAGATCTATTAAGACTATATGTCCTTGATTTCAAGAGAAGTTGGGACAAGTTCTTACCATTGGTGGAGTTTTCCTACAAGAACAGTTATCAAGCAAGTATTGGCATGGCTCCATTCGAAACGTTGTATGGAAGAAAGTATTGTTCTCCAGTATGCTGGGATGAGGTGGGTGAAGCAACGTTGTTGGGACCGGAGTTGGTACGTATGACTACGGAAAAGATTCAAATGATCCGGTAACGTATAAAAACCTCAAAAGATCGACAAAAGAGTTATGCTGATCTTCATTGAAAGGACGTTGAATTCGATATTAGAGATCATGTGTTGTTACGTGTTGCTACATGGAAAGGTGTTACGAGATTTTTAAAGAGAGGAAAGCTCAATCCTCGATTCATTGGCCCATTTTTAATCCTCGATCAAGTAGGAACTGTGGAGTATAGACTCGCTTTACCGCCAAGTATGTCTCATGTTCATAACGTTTTTCACATAGCCATGTTACATAAATACGTGAAATACCCGAACCACATTATTGAGTTAGAATCGAACAAAATAGCAGAAGATTTGACGTATGAAGAGGATCCTATTCAAATCTTGGATAAGAAGGAACATATTTTACGCTCCAAGGTTATACCTCAAGTCAAAGTTTTATGGAGAAACCACGATGTTGAGGAAATGACCTGGGATTTAGAATCTGAAATGGAATCATGGTATCCTTACCTCTTCGACATACCAAGTATATACCCTAATTTCGAGGGCAAAATTTCATAAGAAGGGGAGGTTGTAAGACCCCAACTTTTATAAATAAAGATGAATTTTCTATAAATATCATTTTTGAATATTATGGAATGAATTTTATATAATGTTATAGTTGTGGGTAATATTTATTAATTTTGTAAAGTACGCAAGTTGTTATATAATATTCGATTGGTCGGGGAATATTCGTTTTAACAGGGAATATTCGTACAATTGCACAATCATTGGTGGACCCCATAACAGAATTATTGTCGGATTGAGAAAACGACAAAAATACTTTATGAAAATAATGGCGGAAGTTTTACCGTTAACTGTTGAAACACCCGGTGTTAAAAGTACAGTAATACGCGTAGTTGCACAGTAGCACACAATATTGATTATTGATGCTTACGTGTGAAGTCACTCAGTTTTGTTCAATTACTGTTACAGTAATTGCTGCATAGTATCTCACGTTATTTGATTCAATTATTGTCAATATTTTATAATCAATAATTGAGATAACAAAGTTATTAATATTATTATTTGCAATATTAACGATGTCTAGAAGTTCCATCAAGGAGAGGTTTGGTCACCTAATTACGCGCCAATAGGGAGAAATCCTTATTGGAAAGCCCTCTCTTTCCTGGGAACGACCTGGTCGATTAATATTGTAAATTATAATAATGATGATGAATTTTGTTTTATTAGTATTATTAATGTAATTAAACAGAAAAGCTTTTTATATAAAACAGAATACTTTTATAAAGTTATTCGTTTTATTAGACTATAAATAGAATATATAATATTCTATTATGCATAGTGTTTTGCATATTAAAATCATTTTATATAAAACAGAATACTTTTATAAAGTTATTTATTTTATTAGAAAATAATTAGAATATATTGTATTTTATTATGCATAGTGTTGCAAAGTGTCTGCATAGTGTTTTGCATAGTAAAATCTTTTTATATAAAATAGAATACTTTTATAAAGTTATTTGTTTTATTAGATTTTAAATAATATATATATATATATATATATATATATATATATATATATATATATATGTATGGGAATCCATCCATGGCAACCGGTTGCCATGGACACTGTTATAGCAACCCACTTTTAGACCGTTGATCAACTTATTAGAAGGCTTAGATTGAATGTCATAATTGCCCAGCCGACACAAGCTTTACCGGCTTTTATTTTAATATATTGCACTGTATGGTCAACTGTTGTCATTTTAATAATTTTAAAACAATTTTTTAATATTAAAATACTCCAGCCGGCACAACTTATACCGGTCGAGTATTTTTTTAAAGCATTTCTCTATTGAATGGGATTACTCATCACATTAAAGTTGCATTAAAAAAATTAAAAATAATCCGACCGGTACAAATTGTACCGGCTGAGGGACTATTACTCTATTATATGTCTATTTGCCTATTTCTCTATTATATGTTCATTTGTATTGCAGCAATTATATATGTCAACTTAATATATTTTTAACTAATTAACAATAAAAAAATATATGTCAAAACAATATATTTTTAACTAATTAACAATAAAAAAATATATGTCAAAACAATATATTTTTAACTAATTAACAATAAAAAAAATATGTGTCAAAACAATATATTTTTAACTAATTAACAATAAAAAAAATATGTCAAAACAATATATTTTTTTACTAATTAACAATAAAAAAATATGTCAAAATAATATATTTTTAATTAATTAACAATAAAAAAATATATGTCAAGACAATATATTTTTAACTAATTAACAATAAAAAAATATGTGTCAAAACAATATATTTTTAACTAATTAACAATAAAAAAAATATTTCAAAACAATATATTTTTTTACTAATTAACAATAAAAAAAATATGTCAAAATAATATATTTTTAACTAATTAACAATAAAAAAATATATGTCAAAACAATATATTTTTAACTAATTAACAATAAAAAAAATATGTGTCAAAACAATATATTTTTAACTAATTAACAATAAAAAAAACATGTCAAAACAATATATTTTTAACTAATTAACAATAAAAAAAATATATGTCAAAACAATATATTTTTAACTAATTAACAATAAAAAAAATATGTCAAAACAATATATTTTTAACTAACTAACAATAAAAAACTATATGTCAAAACAATATATTTTTAACTAATTTAACAATAAAAAAAATATATTTCAAAACAATATATTTTAAACTAATTAACAATAAAAAAAATATGTCAAAACAATATATTTTTAACTAATTAACAATTAAAAATATGTCAACTTATTAGAAACTGTTATAACATATGAAATAGACAAATAGACATATAATAGAGTAATAGTCTCTCAGCCGGTACAATTTGTACCGGTCGAATTATTTTTAATTTTTTTAATGCAACTTTAATGTGCTGAGTCATCCCATTTAATAGAGAAATGCTTAAAAAAATACTTGACCGGTACAAGTTGTTCCGGCTGGAGTATTTTAATATTAAAAAATTATTTAAAATTATTAAAATGGCAACAGTTGACCATACAGTGCAATATATTAAAATAAAAGCCGCTAAAGCTTGTGCCGGTTGGACAATTATGGCATTCAATCTAAGCCTTCTAATAAGTTGATCAACGATGCAAAAGTAGGTTGCTATAACAGTGTCCATGGCAACCGGTTGCTATGGATGGATTCCCTATATGTATATATATATATATATATATATAGAATATATTATATTTTATTGCATAGTGTAGCATAATATCCTTTCTATTTTCCTATAAATAGGATGCTTAGTTAGAATTAAAAACCACACCAGAAGTTCAGAGAATTCTTCTATAATCTTGAGCGTATTTCTTTAGAGTTTTAAGAAGCTTTGAGCATAGTGTAAATTTTCTTCAAGAATATCCTCGCCCTACCAGTCGGAATACTATTCTTTTACGGTAAGGGATATTATTTGTTGTACTCGTAAGGGGTATTGTTTCTTTCTTATTCATGAAGAGAACTTCTGTTATTCCATTCTTTATTATTCTGTTGGAATAACCTGTATACGCGGGCTACCCTATACTTGGTGAAATTCTTCTGTTAATCCATTTTTTTATTATTCTGTTGGAACATCCTGTCTGTGCTTTACGCATGACCTGATTACATTATTTATCATTCTGTTGGAACATCCTGTCTATGCTTTACGCATGACCTGGTTCCGTTAATTATTATTCTATTGGAATACTCTGTCTGTGCGTTTACGCATGACCTGGTTCCGTTATTTGTTATTCTGTTGGAATAATCTTTCTGTGTGGTCTATCGTATGCCTGGAAATTTCTTTTGTTATTCCATTCTTTATTATACTTAGTTGGTTAAAGTTTTGACTTCTATACTCCATTAAATTAATGGAATATCTTTTATATTTGCACTTCATCCAGTATCTTTTCATGGAAATATTTTTCTGAGCATTCTCGAGTGTTACTCTACAAAGAAGTATCATGTTGACAATTTGGACATTACTAGTTCCTAGATAAATTAATTCTTGAACTTTTTTTTATTGAATTCTTATATTCTTGTCACCATCCTCATATTTATATTATGTTGAAAGTCATATGTGGCCTGTAATGCATAGATGAACTTGGTATGATTATGACTAGGGATTATTCGGTGTAATCATGACCGTAATATTACAAATGATGTGGAAAAAGTCCTCATTAGCCCGTAGTGCATTGATGGACAGTTGTTGGCATAATCATGACCATTGATGAATACACGAATATCTTTGGTCTGTAGTGCATGGATAATTTGTGGTCGTGATACTAATGAATATCCTTGGCTGTAGTGCGTGGATAATGAGGATTATTTATTAAGCTGAGTCTCAACGATAAAAGTAATGAAAAACCTTTTAAATCATAGAAGATAGTAGATTTTATTCTCTACTTGACTCTTCTAATGGAATGCTTGTTCCGCTGCAGTTAAACTTGATGTTTGTTATATTTTATCAGTTTAACATAGTTGAAGGCTAATGATAATTTATTCTGCATTATCTTAGTCACAATATTTCTTATTGGGCTAGTTGAGCTCACCCCTTTACTTTCATTATTCTCTTCAGGAAATGAGAACGTAGCAGGGACTAGTCGGGGAACAGAGTGATGGTCCTAGATGGTGCATTAGTAGGTCTCACTATTCTGTGAAATAGTGTGATAATAAATGTAATGAGGACCCCATTGAGTTTGTATATTGTCTAGATGACAATATTTATATTAAAACTCACATCAAAAGTTTAGTCATATTTTACACGACTGTTGTATAATTAAGTTTATATTTGAATTCTGTACCATGTATTTGGCGACTGAAGATGGGTGATGTATACCTATTTTGGGGGAGTCACAGCTTCTTAAAATGTGTAACGATAATCAACAGTTCAGGCAAGTTTTACTTAATTCTACTTAGAGTTGTTTCATTCAGATATACTCATGGATAATCATTTCTGATTGCTATTGTAGAATTGTACTATGTACATATTGCATGTATAATTCATGTATGAAAGGATGATCACCTTTATTACTATTCGGTCCAGATATATTTGTTCATGTTTAATACTTGTTCAGTCAAAAGTCTGTTCGTGCTAATTCACAACTATATTGTTGAATTATAGTCAGCTTATTATTCAAATTCTTTCAATCATGATATATCATTAAATTATTGAACTTAAATTTGCTGGACAAACTTATGCTCACCCTTGCTATATCATGATAAACATTGCAGATTAAAGGGAATACGTCGGATTCAAAGAAAGGTTAAAGACAGTTCCAACATAAAGTTAATGTGTGCGATTAGATTTGTAATAGTATTGTATGATAATAATGTTATATGTTAGACAAGTTTTGAATTGTGTATAATTTAAGGTTACTCAACCTTGGGGAAAAATGTGTAAAGTTATTGTATAAACAATTTATGTTTATATCTTCCGCAAATAATAATAGTTATAGAATGATTGTACCGAAATTGCGATGATTTGGGACCCGAATTCGGGGCTCTCACATGAATTATATGGACTCGAGAGAGGAAACATGAGTCTAGACTTAGTCATTATAACACGTTTTCTTGAATTCTGTGATTGAATGGAATCTTGATGAATGTTAGGGTAGAGATATGTCTAGCATCACATGTAATTAATCGGATAGAGAACTTAAACTTAAACCTTCTTTGATTGTAATTCACATAGAGATATAGTGAATTAGTTGATTAAGGTGTTTAGCTTAATTCTATCTAATTTGTGGATTTAAGTTAATATGGTATTAGTGCATCGAGAGGTGGCTAGTTCTACTTGAGTGTTCTTGATTAATAAACTGGGATAGTGCATTAAACTGGAAATAGGCTGTAGTAATCGGAGTGATACTTGAAGTGAAGTCGTAAGCTTATTTCTCCATCATTTTCTTGAAATTACAGTATTTAAGTTTGTTGATTGCTTAGTATTTTTATGTTTTTAGTTGTTAATAATTATAATCATTAAATTTGATAGCTTAATAAAATTGGAATTAATATACAACTGGTAATTGTTAGGATTAATTTCATATTAAGTCTCTTTGGGAATGATACTTGACTTATCATTATATTACTTGTTGACCACGTATACTTGCGTGTTGTGCGTTGAGAGAAGACTTTGAGAATTCTGAAAAAGAAGAAGTAATGGATGCCGAAGACCAGAAAATGTTGAGAGATTTTGCTACACCTAAGGTGACTGAGCTTCAGTCAAGTATCACCAGGCCAGTGATTTTTTCAAATACATTTGAAATCAAGCCTGGGACTATTCAGATGATCTAAAACTCAGTTTAGTTTGGGGGACTTGCAAATGATGATCCGAATGAACACTTGATCAGCTTTTTGGAGATATGTGACACCTTCAAATACAATGGGGTGTCGGATGACGCAATAAGACTTTGCTTGTTTCTATTCCCTCCACGGGACAAGGCGAAGAGTTGGTTACATTCTCTACCATCGGGATCAATAACTACATGGGAAGACCTCGCTCAAAAATTCTTAGCCAAATTTTTTCCACCAGCCAAAACTGCAAAGATGAGGAATGAGATCACCGTGTTTGAACAGCAGCATTGGGAATCATTATATAAGGCGTGGGAGAGATACAAGGAATTACTTAGGAAAAGCCCACATCATGGATTACCAAAATGGCTGCAGATGAATACGTTTTACAACGGGTTAAATGGCAATCTCAGGACGAGTATAGATGCAGCTTCGGGTGGAACATTTATGGCTAAGAGCTATGAGGAGGAATATGAGTTAGTTGAAACTATGGCAGCTAATAATTACCAGTGGCCTATGTTGAGGATGGCACAACCTAAGGTAGCTGGGGGTATTAGAGGTAGACAGGGTAACAGCATTAGCGGCATAGATTTTGGCTTTATCGAAGAAAATGGATGCTTTAACAAGTGCACAACCATAACAGTTGGCATATGTTTGCAAGCTATATGCAGGAGAACATCCTACGGAGAAATGTTCCATTAACCTAGCATCAATTCAATTTGTAGGCAGCTACAATAGGATTCAACCAAACATGTATCAAAATGCCTACAACCCGAGGAATAAGAACCATCCTAATTTTTCATGGAGCAATAATCAAAATTAACAGGCTCCACGACCTTCTTATCCCCTGGGGTTCAAAAATCAGAATCAACAGGCAGCTCCGCAGCATGAGAAAAAGTTAAATTTGGAAGAGATACTGTTGAAGTACATAGTGGGTAATGAGGCGGCCATGAAAATGCAAGCAGCGGCGATAAAGAACTTAGAGAATCAGTTCGAACAGCTTGCATTGGCTATGAACAACAGGCCTCAAGGGATGTTGCCTAGTGATATAGAAAATAATCCGAGAGGAAATCACGAGTAATGTAATACGATTACACTGAGGAGTGGTAAAGCCTTGAGTGCTGACTGTGATGGGAAGGCATGTACAGAAGAGGTTTTTGAGAACGAAGAAAATGATTTGACAAGAATAATTAAGGCAAAATTTGTGGAAAGTCGAAGGAAGATAAACAGAAGATAACTACACCACCATTACTTTTTCCCGAAAGATTAGAAAGTCAAAAGCTAAAGGATCAGTTTTCAAGGTTTATGGACATATTCAAGCAGTTGCACATCAACATTCCGTTGTCGAAGCTTTTGAGCAAATTCCAAGTTACGTAAAATTCATGAAAGAAATACTTTCAAAGAAACGAAAGCTAAAGGACTTCGAAACAGTGGCATTGACTGAAGAATGCAGTGCAATTCTGTAGAAAAAGCTTCCTCCTAAATTAAAAGATCCGGGAAGTTTCACAATTCCATGCGCAATTGGCAATCAAGATGTGGGTAGAGCTCTATGCAATTTAAGAGTGAGTATAAACCTTATGCTACTATCCATTTACCAAAAAACTGGGGTTAAAGGAAGAAAAACCAACTAACATCAGTCTACAGCTCACAGATAGATCGTTAACATACCCACTAGGAATAGTTGAAGATGTGTTGGTAAAGGTTGACTCGTTGATCTTTCCAGCTGATTTTGTGGTCTTAGATTTTGAAGAAGATAAGAACATCCCTATCATCTTGGGAAGACCATTCCTTGCGACTGGACAAACACTGATTGACGTGCCTAACAGAGAACTAATTATGAAAGTGTTCGATCAGGTCGTGAAGGTGAAAGTGTTCAAAGAAATTATAATCCTGACCGATAAGGATAAGTGTGAGTTACTCGAGGAATCTACACGTGTCAAATTTGGGGATTGCAGAGAGAGTGGTGGCCTTAAGGCACTAATTGAGGATAATAAGTCAACTTCATTCTCAAACATGCAAGTGAATGGGCATGTAATAAAATGATGTTGGTTATGTGTTATGAACAAATAGCATGTCACGGATATCCTAACTGATCCAAGATAACAGAAGGAGTAGTCAGGCTGAAAGACTAAAAATCAAGCGCTAATTGGGAGGCAACCTAATTTTTTAATTTCACTTCAGTAATTTTAAACATCTTAACTAATTAGTTGTTCAAAGTATAAGTTTAGTAGTTAGTTTAAAGTATAATTTTAGTTTGAATTATTAGGTAGTTAGTCTAGTCACGCGTTTTAGTAAATTCAACTTTTAATGTTCAATGCTAATGTTGTTATCTTAAACTTACAATGTTATGGTGTTTCAGGTACTTGGGCAGTGTATGGATATGTGAGGGAGGGAAATGATTGAAAAAATCAAGTGTAACTGCAGTACACCCCCCTCCCCACTGGTCCGGACTTTGAAAGAAAGAAATCCCGCCGGGGCGGGGGTCTCGACCCAATAACAATAAACCTACCCGCTGGGGCGGACACTTTGCACAGTATAACCTCGCCGAGGCAGGGGTCTTGAAGAAATATCAGAAAAACCCCCCGCTAGGGAGGGCCTCTATAGCCTATGACCCCACCGAGGTGGGGGTGCGCGAAGATGAACAAACTCAAGTCGGCAGTTACAACATGATAGCCCACCTTCTTCCACTCTCATATTCTCTAACCAAAATAGATACACAATCTATACACCCAAAACCCACAATTTCATCAGTTGCCACCCATTACCTCACTTAATCTCCACTTCCCTACTTCATTAACCCACTTCATACATACATTATATCTTTTCCTATAAATTAGACCCCTAACTAAACTAAATCTCCATCCAATTTCATACATGTTTAGTGCTTACAAGAGTTAGGGTTCTTATAGTGCAAAATTTGAAAGCCAAAAGTGAAGGGAAATTCAACAATTTGTTCATACACTGAGGGTAAGTGGTTGTTCCTATAATTCCTAATCACATATCACCATACTTGAAGAAGTTGCTGAGTTTGGGGAAATTATGAGTTAAGCACGCCAAGTGTTTGACAATTTGTTTGAGTGAAGTTTGGGGGAGAAATTGGCTTGAAGTTCATCCAATCAAGTACCATGGCACCAAAACCAGCAGCAAAACGTCAGCGAGGCAAAATTTCTGGTTCCACACCAATGACTACAACCTTTGATAGATGAAAATTCATGACTACCACTGCTGCCGATCGCTATGACTATCTAGTGATAAAGGCACTCACTCCAGAGCACGACTTGGCACATGACCACGTCGACGACAAAATGATGCAACAAATTTATAAAAAAAAAGATGGACTAGTTTCACTGAAGAGCCCGAGCTAGCAAATGTAAGCGTGGTAAAAGAATTCTATGTACATTCGGAGGATAAGACCCCATTCATAGCATTTGTGATGGGCAAGCAGGTTCCTTTCAGTGCTGATGACATTAACACGTACTACCAATTGAGAGTTCCTAAAGAGTGCCAGTATGTATACTTTCATGACCATGATCCTGAATATGGTGCCATTTTGACTGAAATAACAAAGTCGGGCACCACATGGGTTAAGGGGTGAAAAGGGGGCACAATATTCCACATCAAGGATCTCAGTCGGTATGGAAATATTTTGTACGCATTCATGTGCGCTAAGCAATTCCCGTCCATACATATGACATAGGTGACCAAGGAGAAGATACTCCTCTTATATGCAATCGTGCAAGACTTTCTCATCGACGTGGGTGCCATTATAAGCTTCTCTATCCGACGATGCCTACGTGGACCATTTTTCGGTGGCTTGCCACACTTATCCCTTATATGTGGGTTGTGCAGGCAAGCTAGAGTTAGGTGGTCCAATGATGAGACCACACAGATACCGCTACAGATGTTGGGCACAAGAATGATTGCTCAGTATTCAGTTTGGCCCGAGGGCGAGTCACAACGAAGAGGAGTTAGGTTCAAATTTCCACCAACTTTCGAGGATGAGGCTGATACTAAGGATACCTCTGATGATGACGATTTCCAAGTAGATGAGACTACGGGAGAGCAAGCCACTGAGGGGATGCAACAGATGGACGATACATTTAGCCCTTAATTTCAGAGCCTCCAGCGACAAATGGATGGGTACAACAAAGATGTCAGCAGACAAATGAGGAGACTCATGGCCAGGTAGGACCATATGTTTGAGGCCATGAATACGTCATTCGCCTCCCTGAACGCGACGCTTCGGAGTTTTAATCCAATAGCAAGCCCAATGCCAAGGTTTCCATCGTCCGATTCTGATAATAAAGAGCAACAACCACCACCACCTCCAGCTTAAACGATTACAGGGACGTCCCCTTACACTTATTGTTTTATATTTACAATGAGGACATTATAATTTTTAAGTTTAGGGGAGTTAGTTTAATTTTTATGTTTGCATGTTTAATTTCATTAGTTAAATTTGCATATGTTAGTTTCATGTTTAGTTTTAGGTTCATTAGATGTTTGCATTCATGTAGTTTAATAGTTTCATAATAGAGTAGTATTGTAAATAGCTTTTATTAGTTTTTAAACATGTTATGTTTACCACATATAAAAAAAATAAATTAAGTATTGTATTATATTGCATAAGTCCTGTTGTTTGATATCTTACAATTTATTACGGTCAATGATGAGATTGGGATTGAGTAAACAAGTACAGTACCAATTATTAGAAGTTTGACGTGATTTTCTGTTATGATTTGGATCTTTACCTATTTGAAACTAGTATACTAAGGTTAGCACTTTAATAACACCTATGTGGATTGATTTAGTTCAATTTGATACATAAATGACTTCTACAGGATAATGCTAGTTTGAATGAAAGAATGACAAGGATATGCAGCGCAGGCAAAAAATTAGGCAAGAACCTAAGTTTGGGGGAAAAAGTGGGGTATAAAAGCTTGAAGTTTATGAAAAAAATATAAAAAAATAAACACAGTGGCATGCTTGTCTAGTTTTGTGGCCTTTGTTACTTGATTAAATAAGCCTGAGGGAATTGTCTTTACACCTAGCGCCCTAACGTCTTAATGGTCTGGGAGTCGTTGGTCGAAAGCTCATTAAGTTAGCATTGAAAAGCCTAAGGGAATAATACATTGCATAACTATGTGTATAAAAAAATGAATAAAACGAGAAATAAGAGCGAAAAGTCCCCGTAAATGAAAACTAAATCATAAGTACCCTAGTTGGACCCTTAATATTGGTAATTATTTGATTTTAGTTGGATCTTGTCTATTTTTGAAAGTCTTGAGTTTACACTGTATGATGCTTTCTAAGAGACTTGTTATGCATTAAATTTGAATTTGCATCAGTTAACATGGATGTTGAGCACACACGCACTATACCAGTAATAACAGTTTAAGATTTGATGATTGATAGAAATTATTGATTGGTATTGATATGAAGTATTGTCTTGTTTGCGTGATTTCTTTGAGGCCGGTAGAACAGACTTGATTCTATCACTACTGCTGGATTCATGGGCATATAAATTAGTTGCATAACATTCTATTGCAATGCATTGCATAACATTTTTGTGTTGTTTTGTGCTCGAGGACTAGCACGGGTTTATGTCTGGGGTAGTTTGATGAGTGGGTTTTATACCTACGAATCGGCCACTAATTCGAGCTTAATCTGTGTTAATTCTTTGTTTTTATGTTTAGTTTTACTTGTTTAGTGTTGTTTTATGATTAGGTGTGGTGGCGTGGCATTTGGACTTCAAAAGTGGATTCATGGCTAGATTTTGGCAACATCAAGAGCTAGACTTGGACAATAGCAAAAGGCACCCCCACCGGGGCGGACCTTGTACATGCAAAACCCCCCGCCGGGGCTAGGGGTACTGAGAAATTAACAAAAGCATGGCCCGCTGGGGCAAATATTATAGAGTATAAACCCCCACTTGGGCGGGGGTACGGGAAAATCAAGGAGTCCTATTTCTCTTGTATTTCTGCAGAGGCATGAAAGGGAGAGATTGGCATGGTCTGGAACTGTGATTGACGTCGAATTACACTGAGAATACATGTTCTAGGCTGGTTATTAACAAGAAAAACAACAAGGGAATTAGCTAACAATCAATTAACAATTTGAAGATATATTTTGAGCAGAGAGCATTGAAGGAAAGATTTGAAGGAGAATTCACGGTAATTGCATATTGGAGCAGAGAAGGAGGGTGGTTCTGGATTCATTCTTTTTCTTTAGTTCACTTATTTTAATTGGGATGATGATGTCTTTGATAATTTTAGTTTTTATTTGAAATATGATGAGCTAAATTTATTATTAGGCTTATGATGGATCTTATGGTTGAACGATGATTATGTAACCTTTAATTTCAGTTTAATAATCTCTTTCAGTTTATCTATAGTAATTTGTTCTTTAATTTATGAATTACTTGATCACCAATTCTGTGTGGAATTATATGGACTCGAGAGAGGAAATATGAGTCTAGACTTTGTCATTATAGCATGTGTTCTTGAATTCTGTGATTGAATGGAATCTTGATGAATGTTAGGGTAGAGATATTCCTAGCATCGCATGTAATTAGATAGAGAACTTGAACTTAAACCTTCTTTGATTGTAATTCACATAGAGATATAGTGAATTAGTTGATTAAGGTGTTTAGCTTAATTCTATCTAATTTGTGGATTTAAGTTAATATGGTATTAGTTCATCAAGAGCTGGCTAGTTCTACTTGAGTGTTCTTGATTAATAAATTGGGATAGTGCATTAAACTAGAAAAATATAGTGTAGTAATCGGAGTGATACTTGAAGTGAAGTCGTAAGCCTAATTCTCCATCATTTGCTTGAAATTACAATTTTTGAGTTTGTTGATTGCTTAGTATTTTTTTTGTTTTTAATTTTTAATAATTATAATCATTGAATTTGATAGTTTAATAAAATTGGGATTAATATAAAACTGGTAATTGTTAGGATTAATTTTTTATTAATTCTTTGTGGGAACGATACTTGACTTATCATTATATTACTTGTTGACCACGTATACTTGCGTGTTGTGCGTAATTAAATTTTACCCAACATCCTACAAAAGACATTAACGTCTACCTTAGGTCGTTAGTCGATGAACTTAAGATGTTATGGGAAACAGGTGTTCAGACTTTTGATAAATCTGTTGGGCAGAATTTTGTGATGAAGGCAGCCTTGTTGTGGACTATCACTGACTTTTTAGCACTAGGGATGATTAGTGGTTGGTTGAATCATGGTAAGTTGTCATGTCCAGTATGTATGGGGGATGTGTAAGGCACTCAACTACGTCATGGCCGGAAAACTAGTTTCTTTGGAACTCCTCGTAGATTCTTGCCTGCTGAGCATAGTTATAGAAAGATGTCTACACAGTTCAATAGATAGACAAAGAAGAAGTGTATTTTTTGTCGTTTGTCGGGTAGCAACATATTGAGCTGGCTAAATGATCTAACATTTCCACTTCCTGGGAAGAAGCATAGTAAGTTGAGAGCTATGGGATATGGGAAAAGTCATAACTGGACACATTCGCCGATTTGGTTTGAGTTGCCATATTGGGTCACACTAGCACTTCGTCATTGTATAGATGTTATGCATACAGAAAAGAATGTATTCGAGAACTTGTTTTACACCATACTAGATACGAGTGGTAAAATAAAAGACAATGATAAAGCACGTAAAGACTTGGTGGAAATGAATATCAGGCGGGAATTGTGGCTCCGATCTAACAACACAAAACCAAAATCTCCATTTTATCTTACCAAGCAACAGGTTGAAAAAATTTGCAAGTGGCTTAGCGCATTAAAGCTCCTAGATGGATATGCTTCTAACATATCTCGTTGTACTACGGTTGAGCAGTTGAAAATTACTGGGTTCAAAAGTCACGACTGTCATGTATTCTTGCAGAAGTTGATGCCAATTGCATTTCGTGAGGTGTTACCCAGGAATATTAATGATACTTTTACGGCACTTTCAAATTTCTTTTGGGATATGTGCTCAACTATTATAAAGTTGTCGACGTCGAGATTTTTAATTTTCCCTTTCCGTTACTTGTTCTTTGGTGTTCTCATTTTAGGTGAGATTTGTTTGAAAAAATAAGTGAAAAAGGTCCGACATGTATAATGTCGACGATGGACTGTTAAGAGTTGCCAGTTGGTTTTTTAACTGGTTGTACCAACACAACCGAGAAAAGATTTTCATATTGACCCAGTGATGTGACACTGCTAAACGGGTCGGTGAAACCGAGATTCATTAAGATCCGGGGACTTGATTATACGGAGGGAAGGTGTTAGGCACCCCCCGACATCCGTGTTACCATGGTGACCGCCTCTTTTCAAGAAACTATTATCTGAATGTGTGTGTGTGGGTCAATGTGTTGTTATTTCAAAGTAATGTGAGGCCTCGTTCGCACCTATATACACAGGGTTTGAATTTATGTAAAAATTCTATTTTTAGCAAGATATAGCAATGATGTTTTATAAAAAAGGTTTTTCAAACCCTGATGCTCAATAGTAATTGAGACCTTTTACACTTCCATTTTATTAAGTGTTCGACTTGATTGATTTTATTTCTGAGATCCGAAGCATCTATAAGAAAATAATGTACAAAATAATACCGACTTCTTCGTGGGTATGAAAACATCTAAGGAAATTCATACACCGCATAATAATTTAAAAGTTTCTTATAGTTGAAAATGTCCATCACACGAACCGAATCTAGATCCAATAGGCTGAATCTGTGATCAAATGTTTCCTAGGGTCACATAATACTGCAATTTTTATAAAAAAACAATAAGCAGGTATATATATAAAAGCTGTAAATATATATATATATATATATATATATATATATATATACATACATGATCACCAACCACGAAGCACCTCCATGGGGGATCAGAAATGTAAATTAAGCTATAAAAATCTTTCAACCACCACGGAGGAAACTTTAGGTGGGAGAAAACGTAAATAAAGCTGTAAAGCTATCGACCACCATGGAGGAAACTCCACGAGGGACAAAACGTAAATAAAGCTGTAAAAGCGATCAACTGCCACGAAGTAAACTCCAGGCAGGACGAAAAGTAAAGAAAGATGTAAAAGCGATCAACCACCACGAAGTAAACTCCAGGTGGAACAAATATATATATATATAAGCAATAAATGCACCGGATGTAAAATCCAGGCTCATCGAACAGAGTCCGACACACAGTTAATATATATATATATATATATATATATATATATATATATATATATATACGGGAAGCTTTAAGAGCATAATTTTTAAATAGCATAATTTTATCAAAACGATGTAGTTTTGGAGGGACGCGGTGGCATTTTTGTAAATATCATGCCACTGCGTATTTACAAAAATGTCACCGCGTCCCTCCAAAACTACGTCGTTTGGATAAAATTATGCTATTTAAGGCATTATGCTATTTAAGAATTATGCTCTTGAAACTTTCCGTATATATATATATATATATATATATATATATATATATATATATATATATATATATATATATATATATATATATATATAAGCAAATAAACGCTCCAGACCGAAGTCTAGGCTCAATCGAGGCATAACTCGATAATGTTAGTCCATATATATATATATATATATATATATATAATATATGTATATATAAACTAAAATAAAAACCACGGACCAAAGTTTGGGCAAACACACGCAACACGACTCTCAACGAGAAGAAGGGTGTGTGCAAAGATGAAGAAAAAGACTTTAAAGTGTGTGAGAAGGATTACAGTGGGCTGATAAAAAAGACTTCTATATCTTTAAAGTGGATGAAACTTGGCTCTCGCCGATACAAAAGTAGCTATATGTGAGCTCACAAGTGTATAAAATCGGAAATCACATAGTATATTGCAAGTACGGAGCAAATTTGACAGGGATTCCTCGCTCTTTCTCTTCTTAAAATGGCCACCCTAAACCCTCTATTTATAGAGGGGGGAGCCGCAGGTATACCTGCGGCCAGTCGCAGGTGTACCTGAGGCTGCCCAGGTTTCCCCGGGTTTTTTGGGTTGCGTCGTCTCGCAGTACGTGCACGTAGGCACTGCAATGTCCGATCGAACTTTAAGAATTGCAATCCGGGCATCCGATTGAGGTATGTAGGACCTATTTTGGACTGCCGTTGTTGAGAGTTGTACAATGGCATGGGATTAGAGGTTGTACGAAGTCATGAAGATGGGACGGTGCCCTCCGGTCTTCAAGCTTCAAATTCTATCTGTTACCCCGCATAATAGTTACTCAGGATTGGTTTTCCTTGATTCTTATGGGACATCGTTGTGTAGAAAGGTGTATATGAAATGTTGAAACGGCGTGATGTGGCTTTAGAGTGGCGAGATGATGCCTTTGCCCCTCACCGGAGTTATCGCCGGTTTGGGCTGATAAAGCAGACGTTGCTCAGGGTTATTGCTGAGATTGGACTACTGCAAGTATTGAAGGTCCTTAGTGTTAACTCTGAGGTGTACATGTCTTCTCGGTGTTATCTCTGAGTTGATATTGGGTATCTCATTGTGAGCACCGAAATTGAAGCTGGTTGTATTTGAAACAAGCATTTTTGGGGTTATCGCTGGAACTGCATTCGTTGGGGGTGATCACCAAGGTTGGTAACTATTCCCATGATTGGGACTGAGACTGGATACCTCGAGGTTTTCTCCGAGATTAATCGGTCTTCTCCGGTGTGTGTTCCGGTATTGGATCTGCACGCCTCGGGGTTATCTCCGAGGTTGGAATTGTTACTCCCAGTATGTGTCCTGGGGTTGATACTGAACTTCCGGTAGTATCCGAAATGGATATGAACTGTCTTCCAGGGTTCCCTCTTGAAAGACGAATTTGTCCTCCTGCAATATCAGTGACAGGTGTGCAGAAAATTTTGAGTGTCTACAAATGTATAGTGATGTAGAGCAGATGGAGAAAAATATAGTGTTGACAATGTGCAAGCTCGAATGATCTTACCACCGGGGTTCTTTGATAGTATGAAGCATTTTTCTATCCATCTGTCCTATGAACTTAAGCTTGGAAGACCAATGCAATATCGATGGATGTATCTATTTGAGAGGTAATATCACATACATTGTGCAATATTCGTCATCTTTATAATTAAATTATTAGGTAATATCAAATACTTTCATATTTTAGGTATATGCGTCGATTAAAGAAGAAAGTTAAAAACAAAGCTCGTGTAGAGGGCTCTATTGTTGAACGCTATACGAAGAAAGAGCTTGTCAACTTCTGCTCGTTGTACTTTGACGATGTAGTCGCAATGAAGCACAATCGTCTAAGTCAGAATACGGTCGTCGATCCGTCTGGTCGTGCTGATGATGAGTTGGTTGTATTCACTTATCTAGCTAAACCATTTGGATATGAGATGAAGACTTACATAACCGATAAAGATATTAATATTGTCTCTACATACGTGTTTCTAAATATGCTTGAAGTATCGTCGTACATCAAGTATGTATTGTTACAAGTTAAAAATGATTTATCTAACCTTAATCAACAATTAAATAATTGCCATATTATTGTACCCAGTTCATTCGAATTGGAAGCGCATGCGTCTAACCCGGGGTTGACTACATCACAGATGGAAGCATTCACTAATGCTAATTTTCACCAGTGGTTTAGAGATATCATTTTAGGCCCTTACAAACTTATTGGTTCATTTCCAGCCTGCATCGTGAATAGGTATATATTCAAGGTTGATTACGTGAATGAATTGACATTAATTAACTATGGCGTTGTCGTGTTGGGAAGTTGTTACGGAGATTCAGAGTCCAATAACTACGAAAAATTAGAGGAAGTTGTTGTGCTCAATTATCCAGGGGCCAAAAAGGTCGTTACATTTAAGTGTCGCCGGTTTGATACTAACAAAGGGTGTTAAAGTTGATTGTAATAGAATCATCACAGTAGATATAAAATCCAAGTTATAGTCTGATGACGTATTTGTGTTTGCCAGTCAAGCAACTGAAGTGTACTACGCCCCTAATGTCGTAAATTATAGAAGCCCCTAGTATACAGCTGTGACAACAAAGACTTGATCATTTGATGGTACTAATCTGTCTGGAATGGATGACCCGTTACAAGATGAAGTTAGCAATCCCAGTCATGTATTGTAATATGATGGCGACGTGTTGGTAGATGATGACGTTGACGTACGCGATGCCTACGAAGTGGAAAAAGATGTGGTTGTCAGTACGTACGTGATGTTAGTACGTACGACATACTACTTCTTCAGAACTTGGTGTTTTATAAATATTATACAACTAAAATAAATCATTAGAATAATTGCAATAAAATTTCACTAATGCAAATTTATGTCTGTTATTTCAGTAGTACATCTATGTCTAGATATAGCGGTGGAGGCGGTCGTGGTGACGGCCGTGATAGATCTGGTGACGGCTCCTAGGGCGGGTCATCTTCGTCAACTAGTGAGTTAACACTTTTTTCATAACTATATTAAAAATTCATTTACTATAATATATCAATGTCATAACTATATTAAAAATATAGATGCTAGACATCGGCGTCAGTGAGGGCCTAACCTCGATCGATTAGGTCATCCGTCAGCGGTTCCTGACATATGCCCCGTTGATGTCGGGTCATCATGGTAGGTTTAAACTTTAATATATCACTTATGTTCAATTAGAATGATATTATTATGTGATTAATAAATTAAAATGTTTCATACAAATTTATTTTCTAGTATTATGGATTCGGTCGCTAAGCAGACCGTACACGTCATATGCTTGACACATCTCTAGACTGGTTGCATGCGATTTAGCCAGTACTCACGTTACGATGCCAGCTTTATGGTGACAGTGTTGTGGGAGTTTCACGTAAGTCGAATTACATATACTAAATCAAGGTTCAAGTTATTTACATATTGTTAAAATAATTAATTATACGTACGTTATGTATGCTTTATAGAGATATTATAGATACGATCCCAACATCACTTAGGCAGCTGGTGACGCCGTTATTATTGTGCACATCTCGAATAACTATTCTGGCTGGCTATACGAGATGCGTATGAGGGCAGTTCGGGCAGTAAAAGAATTTCTCGGGACTACTATACGCCAGCATCAGCCGCCGACAGTATTAGATGCAGCATGGGCTGCCATGTATACATATTGGGATGATGTTTTCTTCAATACCAAGTCTGAGCAGATAAATAAGAATCGAGGCCAGCTACGAGTTGTACATACTTTTGGCTCGCAGTCGTTTCAGGAGGTTAAGTCGGTATGTATTTATATTTAGTTTAATTTAATATTAAACTAAAACTATAGTAAATTAAGGTAATATTAATTAATGTACATGATTTAAGTCATGCGGAGTAGCTTGGGCCGACCTCCTACTATAATGGAGTTCTGGGATAGAGTCCATACGACGAAGGATTTTACTTCATGGTCGACGATGTCTCCAGCAGTGCTTTCTTTATGGGTAATACATTTACTATAATCTCTGTAATTTAGGATCATATAACGTAATTTAAAGGATGATACAAATTTACCTCACATGTACATATATTAAATTACAGGACCGGTTTGAGAAGCTCTACATCCAACGTATAGCAGAGTTGCAGGCTGCTAGGGGCGATGATGAGACGGTTGATCCCACCGTCCCTCCGCCCGAGATCAGTTTATCTCAGGATTATGAGATGACTCTTTGAGTCGCATCTCAGGATACTTCCACTAGCACTACCGACCGGTATCGAGTGCTGGGGTTGCCGAGGATACCAGCCTATACACTGCATGGAGGTATAATATTTTAGTTTAATTCATATTTATGAATAAAGTAAACTTAATTATAATATTATTCATGTTATATTTATTTTTATAGGCTCTAGCCAGCGTCTGCGTCTGAGAGCTGCCGTGGGACCATCACATACGGGCACTGGCTTAGACGATGCTTTGTTCCAGCGGGTTATGGCTGCCTGCTCGGAGAGGTTTGAGACGGATCTGTTATTCCATCGTCAGGACCAGCCAAGCCATTCTCGCCTCCATCAGCTTGCGCAGGACATTGCAATTGTCGCCACCGTCGAGAGTACGAGTATCCCTCCGGAGCAGTTTGTCACTCTACGTGATGAGATTGTTCGGATGATGGTTACCTTACTACTGGACGCATTTGGGCTGGTACTGAGTCAGCCCTCGACTACTCAGGTATAGTATTCATAATATAATTCAAGTATATATTCTTCATGTTATGTAATTTTCATTTAATAAGTTATCTTTAACTGTATTATATATATGGACTAATAAGTTACATTATATTGCCTCAACAAGGTGACGATCGGGCTGACGATGTTAAGAGGTTGGACGACGACAACGGCCCGTGACATATATAGTTTTGTATATGATTTATACATATTTACTTAGTTTTTAGCTTAATGTGATGTAAAATTGAATAGTTTAGTTGATTTTTGACGTATTGTATCTTTTATTTACCATTTCTTTTGTTTGACATATTTACGTTAGTTTAAATGCATATTTGATATACTTTAGTTTAATGGCATATTCAAGTTGGCCTTGGTAATTAATATTCATGTTGGACATTATTGTTGGCCTTGGATTATATTTGTGTGTTATGTGTTGTTCGAAAAAAAATAGGTTTACATGTACAAAAAATGTGGGTATTATTACCCTGGATATTGCCAAAACAGTAAAAATATTTATAAAAAAAAGGGATAAAGTCGACAGAATTTCGTCGAGATTAATCCCTTCCTTTTTTATGGGATGCTACGTGGCAGGGTTATCCTTGACTGACTAATCTCGACGGACCTAATTCAGTCGATAATAGATTAATCTCGACCGAATATTCGGTCAAGGTTAGTCAGTCGAGGATATATATCTCCAACTGAAATATTGACGGACTTAATTTTGATGTGTTTATATCCGACTACATTTTCGACCGAATATTGCTTCATAATTAACATAATCTCGACGGATTATGCTTAATTCCGATGAAATATTCTGTTAGAAATAACCCTTTTTGTTGTAGTGCGTCCCAAGGTCGGGTTCGAGGCGGTGTGCCACATACCCTTCTCCGGTCGTTATTTGTCCCCTTGCTGGCTGTCGAGAAGAGCCTCCTCTTGAAATCTTCGCGATCCCTGCTTTCGAAACCAACCGAAGTGCTTTGTGGACCGAGTCGATCATGGATGCTCTTAGATGCCCCCAACTTATCTTTAATTGATCCTCTCTGTTGAGAGGAACCTTCTGTTGTAGATTGTCCCACCGCTGAAACTATCCTACTGTTCACCATGATTTCAGTATCAGGAAGTTGATGTTTATGATTGTAAATCCAGCAACACTAGAAAAGCTCTTCTTCTAGCGCCAATGTTAACGCCAAAATCTGCCTACGCGCTCCAATCACCAAAGAATATTCAATCCTTCATAGAAACGAGTAAGCACCGAAAGCTTGATGGCCTAAGCCACCGGAGGATATCTCCGGTATGAGAATAAGTATAGGCTGATATAAGATTAACAATGGAGGCTTAATGCTCTAGTGCTGGAAAGTAATAATTTGCATGTACCTTAGAATCAAAGAAAAGTCTTGTATTTATAATGTTCTGACCACCTTCATGAAATCTTTCTCCAAATCAGATTAAGGTTCTCACCCAAACAACCAACACTTCCTTCCATATCTGGAGACCAAATATAACTAGGAACCTTAATCCACAAATCTCACATCTACCAAAACAACTCCTGGTTCAAGCCCACATGATACCATAGGGATAATAGCCCACTATAATTCAAAGGCCCAAATATCACTGGCCCAACAATTTATATAAAAAGAAATAGTATGCGCATTGAAAGATTTAATCAAGTACATAAAACGAAAAATGCAGACCCGTGAATATTTCTAATCTCAACCAATTCTACAAAAACTTATTGTTGGTTTCCAATTTTTAGGAATATTTTGATAATAATAATAATTAGTAAATAGGATAATTAAAAGGGTAGAATCCTCTCTATAAGATTTGTTTTATAATTATTTTTAATTATCTTATTTTCTTTGACCAAATTTTTTTTTTCCATTCTTATTGAATTAATAAGGAAAGGAAATTTCCTATTTCTCTTAAATGATTTTTCTTCACTAAAGGATTTCAAAATAATATATGATATATACATATATATGTCTCTTATATTAAAACCAAAATTAAACAAAAATCCTTGGCATTTTTTATATATCCGAAAATGGGTTTGAAGAATGAAAATATGATTGATAATGTGGGGTCTATATGATTAATTGGAAAAAATGTGTCTACAAAGACATGAAGCCTTGTCTGTCGTTGAATTGCAACACTTAGAAGGCATTTATTATGTACATATGCATGTACTCCATTCGTCCGTAATTATTTGACGTTTTAGAGTTTTTTATTTGTCTCTAATTATTTGACGTTTGTTCAAATCTAGGAGAATTAATGATAACTTTTTCAAAATTACCCCTCATTACTCTACCTATTTTTTGATACTTTAAACTCTTTCTCTCTTCTTATCCCACCAAAACTCTTTTTATCCCAACAAAAGATTTAAGGGTATTATAGACAATTGAGTACTATATTTAATATTTTTCAATCATTATCTTAATTCTTGTGTTCACCTCTAAAACGTCAAATAATTAGGGACGAAAAGAGTACTATTATTATGCATATGGATGTATGTCCTGAGGTTGGTAGAAAGAGAAAAGGTGAAGGCTTAATAGCCTCCACCTTTTTGATCAAATGTGCTGAGCAATTTATTCATTTGTGTTGATTGCATTTAATGAGCATTTTCTACCACAAGTTACATGGGCGGAATTTTTCTAACTTGTTTGCTCATTCATTCATCCATCCAATTCGTGTGTGTTATATTCCATCCTAATCATTCTTTTTAAATCAAAGCAAACCATGCCATTGGTTTTAAAATTAATTTTCAAAATGACAAGTTTATCCTCGGCCAAAAAATTCCTATAAATAGGGAAGTTTTCTTTACTTACAATTTGCCAATTTCCAAATCAAGAAAAGTTTATACTCTCCTTACCTACATTCTCTCTCTCTCTCCCCCTCTCTCTCTCTCTAAAGAAGCTTTATCTCTTTTATTCAAAGTTTTGATTTCTTGAAGAAGAGAAAATTGGTCAAATTATTTTGAGATAAGTTTTTGAATTGATTTATTTTTATTATCTCATACTTATGCATAAATATAGATATAAAAATAGAAATTGTTATACACATTTATATATAAATCTATATTTCATCTATTCATATCAATAAAAAGTCAGTTTTAGATACAGCTATTTGGAGGTATTCCTTAAACAAAAGTATCATTTGAATGGTTTTGAAATGCTAAGTTGCTCTTTATAGATATATAATTTATTTATATAAATATCATAAACTAGATCACTTTTCAATACCGCTATTTGGAGTTATTCCTTAAATAAGAATATCATTTTAACGGTTTTGAAATGCTAAGTGATCTATCAAAAATATTTATACAAATATTAATAGTGAAACTTTAAATTTGGTCTGTTTTAGGTACCGCTATTTGGAGGTATTCCTTAAACAAAAATATCATTCGAATAGTTTTGAGATTCTAAGCGGTCTTATTTAATATTCACATGATAGATAAAATATATTATTATATATATTTTTGAGTCTAACAAATTTATTTGTTATATTAAATATTACTTAAATTATTTAATTTATTATACTAGATATCTGTCATTACAAGTATTTGATCATTTATTTACTTATTCATAATATACTTGTTATATAATATAAAAGTTATTTAAAATTTTATATCACAAACTTCAGTGAATTTATTTTCTTAACAAGAAGCATAACTATAAAATTTATTTAAACTTTTATATCTGAAATTAAAGTTAAAATTTGTTTTCCAAAGAAACACATTCATTATTTTATAAAGAAAATTAAATCTGAACAAAAGTTATATATCTGTTTATACAAAAGCACATTTAAATCAAGCTTAAATTTATATATATGCTTATTCAAGAAGTACTTTTTACACAAAATATAAAAGTTATTTAAACTTTTATAACAGTGCATAAATTTACATATTTGCTTACATAGAAGCATTACTGGATCTAAGCATAAATTAATATCTGCTTATTAAAGAAGCTTATTTATTCAAATATATAAGTTTCTAAAACTTTTATAAACATACTTACTCTTTAACTGCTATCCTCTTATTTGAGAAGCACTAAATATAAAAAGTTATTCAAAATTGTATATATTTGTACTAAATTGTATTTGCTTATTTTAGAAGAAAAATTCTGTCAAATACTTTGTAAAATGGAAAAGGGTAGAGTTAATTTATTTTTATGTACCTGTGAGAAAGACGAGTAATTCTTTGACCAAGACAAAAGTCTTAGAGAGGTTAGCTGGAAGTTGGGTCTCTAGTGTACGTGTGAGGTAAGGAACATGATGTCATTCCAAAACCATATCATAGAATAGAACTGATCTGAAAAGAAGGTACAACTAAGCTTGAGGAGGGAACTGAGAGTTTACTTTCCAATATAGTTAGTTGTGAAATAGTTAAAAGTTTGTCTATAAAACATTGTAAAGGTTTCTCCTCCTGTTGAATGAGTATTTATTATTGATAGTAATAAGATCTCAAATCCTGGAGAGTAGCTTGATACTGGACGTAGCAACATACCCTAGATGTATGTTGTGAACCAGACAAATATATGTGCATTGTGTGATTGGATTTTTATTGTCTTGTATATTAATTTTAACATGCAAATTAATTATGTAAGACCCCAACTTATTATAAATAAAATCGAATTTTCTCTAATTATTATTGTGAATAATAAGGTATTAATTTGATATAATTATCTGGTTGTGGGTGTAATGTGCAAATTTTGCAAAATATGCAAGTGGTTATAAAATAATCATTATTGTCGGGGAATATTCATTTGGTCGTGGAATATTCTTGTTGACGTGGAATATTCGTACGACGGCGCAGTCATTTGTGGACCCCATAACAGTATAATTGTCGGATGACGAAAACGACAAGTTTGAGTTTTTATAAATAAAGACGTAGTTGTTACTGTTAACACTGTTGGAATACCCGGTGGTTAAAATACAGTAATACGCGTGGATGCATAGTATTGATGAATTATTGATCCTTACGTAAGAAGGCACTACTCAATAATTGTTACAGTAGTTACTGTTCAATATTTTATTTTATTGATTGAATAATTGCCGCGTTGATATTTTATATTATTGTTGTTTCAATAATCGTCACTGCACAATATTTCCCATTATCAGATCAATAATTCATATTATTTGAATAATATTATTAGATAGCATTATTGACAATGTCTATAAAGTTCTGTCAAGGAGAGGTTTGGTCACCTAATTGCGCGCCAGTAAAGAGAAATTCTTATTGGAAAGCCCCCTTTTTCCTGGGAACGGGGCTGGATGTCATAAATGTGATTATGTAATATTATTTGTGAATAATTAATTATTGATTCATATGATAAGGAAATATTTATTTTATGTGGATATAAATGTTGGATATATTTATTGTGGTTAAAAATGAAGGAGTTAATGTTGAGGTGTTTTATCAGTATTTTTGTCGGAATGAAGGTATTAAAAATTAAACCAGTGTTTTTGAGATATATTGTGTGAGTTATAATTTTTAATCCGACCATTGGATCGTTGTAATTTTTGGATATGTTATACACATATAAGTTGAGTATATGTCCACAAATTTTGAACCGTTAAACATGAACGTATGATTTGTTATGAATTTTAAGAGGTGATTGATTTAGAAATTAGGTTTATAAATCATTTTGGTAGAAAATTCTAGAATTGAGTGGGCCCCACTTGTGGTTGGTGAAGAAATGTGCTGAATTTATTTCAAATGTGGTGGGTAGGAATAGTAGTAGGTAAAGCCATCAGGTTGCAGGTCAAGACTGCTAATATTTTCCTATAAATAGAGGGCTAAGTTAGAATTGAAAATCACACCAGAAATAAGTTTTCTATCTTTCTCTCTCTAGATTATTGAGTGTATTTTGTGAGTATTTAGATACTTTATGAGTTTCTATTCATCAGTGCAAGTTTTCTTCAACCTTATACCGATATTCCGATCAGAAGTACTGATATTATTTCTTCAATATCATTATGTCGAAGTATTGATCTGAATTTTTATCAAATTTGGAACTTTTTGTGTCGGGGTTACTATTCACGTATACGACACTATTTACGAATACGGAACTATTCACCGAAAAATAAAATTTTCTACTTTTTTTGTCCAAGATGTCTATTATGATTTCTATCTTTGATTGTATCCATGTTTTGATCTTTATTCTTGAGTTTTGCTTCAAAATTGGTTATTATGGAGTATTATTGATCTTCGATAAACTGTTATAGGAATCCCTACTATTTGTCCTTCTGTCTTACTGGATTCGTTTTCTTTAAATTATTTTTCATCATCATCCTCAGTCCTAAATGATGATATTACTAAATATCTTTGGCCTGTAGTGCAAAGATAAATGATTAACTGATGAATATCTTTGGCCCGTAGTGCAAAGATGAACAGATGTTGAGATGACCATGACCAACTGGTGATACAAATGAATATCTTTGGCCTATAGTGCAAAGATGAATATTTGATTAAAGATGTATATTGATTATTGTTACAAGGATAAAATATTGATGATGGACTTTTAAATCTTAGAAGATAGTAGAACTCATTCTCTACTTGACTCTTCTAATGGATTGTTGTTTCTGTTGCAGTTGTTGATATAAAACTTGTTGTCTATTATATTTTATCAGATTTTTCCCTATTGATGACTAACGATAATTTGTTGTATATTATTTTAGTCATAATATTCTTTACTGGGCTAGTTGAGCTCACCCTTTCCTTTTTGTTCCATTTTTCTCAGGACGTGAGGACATAGCAGGAACTAGTCGGGGTACGGAGTGATGGTTCTAGAAAGATGTTTTAGCAGTTCTCACTATTTCTGTAAAATAGTGTTTGAATAATTGTAATGAGGACTTATTTGAGTGTGGATATTGTCTAGAAGATAATATTTGTATTTAAACTCACAGTATGTGTTGTCGTATTTTGCACAACAATTGTATTATTGAAGTTGTAGTTTGCTTTCTATACCATGTATTTGGTGACTCAGAATGGGTGTTGTATACCTATTTTGGGGGCGTCACAAATTACCTAAAAATTCAAAAAAGCCTAAGATAGATTTTTAAACGGTAATAATCTATTCAACCCCCCCCCCTTATAGATTATTATTGGACTTTCAATTGGTATCAGAGCGGTGCTACAGGAATATCTACGAGTAGATCCATATATGGCTTACATAAATGCTACTTGCTGCGGAGAAGGACTATCAATGAACAACCCTATACTATTTGATGACACAAATTTTTCTACCTGGAAGAACAAATTCAAAATCTATGTCAAATCACAAGGAATCAAAGATTGGCTTGCAATGGAACGAGTGTAAATGTTCCTACAAAAATTGTAGGAGAAAAGTCGTTGAAAAAAATGTTAATGAGTGTAGTATTGATGTTGAAAAGGTTATGAACATAGTTGTAACGATTGTAATTTTGTAAAATAAATAAAAATATTTATTGAATAAAATAAATATTTTAGTTGGAATATTTATCGAATAAAATAAATATTTTATGAAAATTATTATTGAATAATTTATTTAAGTGTGTTATGTTAATTAAATATATGTGAGATGATTTTATTTTTAGTGGGTATTTTTATTACACTAATGTGATGAAAATATTCTAATTTAATTAAATAATAAAATTGAATGGCTAATAATTGGTTAAATAAAAATTATAATTATATTGATGAAGCTCAGTTTAATTTCTTTATAAACCTAACCAATGTAAAATATGGAAATTGGCATGGTGGGTAAATAAGTGAATAATAAATATTTAGCAAGTAATACTATTTGTCTTGTCTAATTAAAGATCCTGGATGAAGCGCAAATTTCAAGGATATTCTACTAATTTCAAGGAGTATAGAAGCAATATTTTAACAAAACGAGTGTAGAATTCAGAATCTGAAATGATATAATATTATTTACATACTACAGAGTATGAAAGATAATATTATTTCTTACGAATATTGAACAAAAATAACATCCATTATGACTGTTGAACAAAAATAATATTCTTTCGAATATTAAACGAAAATAATATCCCTTACGGATATTGAAAGAAAATGATATTCATTACAAATATTGAACGAAAATAAAATTCCTTACGAATACGAAAAATAATATTGTAAGCGAATATGAAATAAATAATACCCCTTACCTCAAAAGAGACCAATTTCTGACTGGTACAACGGATATATTCTTGAAGAAAACTTTCACTATCTTCTACACTCAAAGCTTCCTTAAACTCTAAATAAATATGCTCAATATTATAGAAGAAGAATTCTCTGATTCTGGTGTATTTTCTTTTCTAAATTGAGTATCCTATTTATAGGAGAATGGAAGGTTACTATTTGGACGCACAGTAACAATCACGGGTGAACAACACTTCACGGACGAAATTATGAAATTTTCTGATTTTACTATTCAGACACTATGCATAATAAAATATAATATATTTTATTTTTCATAAAAAAGCAAAACTTATTCACACACACACACAGATACACACACACACACACACACACACACACATATATATATATATATATACTGAATAACTTTCTACTGATTATTTTGAAAAATGAGTAAGTGGGTGTCCATATAATAAGAAAATTTTACAATAAATACTTCATAAAAATCCCCTCAATATTTTTAACAACATTTATTCAACAAATATTATAACTCACAATATTGAACAATCAGATCATTCCTAGGAAAGAGGGGACTTTCCGATAAGGATTTTTCCCTATTGGCGCGCAATTAGGTGACCAAACCCCTTTCCCGATATGAATAACTTTTTCGTTTCAATTATTTATTTAATAATATAAAATATTGTGACAATAATAGAATCAATAACGTGAGATACTATGCAGTAATTACTATAGCAATAATTGAGTATAATTGAGTGACTCCTCATGCAAGCATCAATAATCAATACCGTGTGTTTCTATGCAACCACGCGTATTACTGTACTTTTATCACCGGGTATTTCAACAGTTAACGGTAAGACTTTCGTCGTTATTTATAAAAAGTTACTTCTGTCATTTTTTAACTCCGACAGTAATTCCATTGTGGGGTCCACCAATGATTGTGCCGTCGTACGAATATTCCCTGATAAAACGAATATTCCCCGACCAATCAAATATTTTATAACAACCTGCATACTTTGCAAAATTTTTAAATATTACCCACAACTATAACATTATATCAAATCCACACCTTAATATTAAACAAAATATTTTGAGAAATTAAATCTTTATTCATAAAATTTGGGGTCTTACAAGGAGTCTAACCAAACAAGGCCTAGACTCTTTGTTGTTTCTAATTGTCGAGACCCCTTGTTGCTAGTAATTGATAACTCAAGAAAAAGCCACGTTAAATTTATTAATCAGTTTATGTTACGCTCATTTGCAAAAGAACAAAGCTTAGTTGAGAGAATTGAGAGAAAAAGTTCTCAGTTAGAAAATTGAAGAAGAAACTCTAAAAATCAAGGGGAAACAAATTATGTTCATCATGTGACACCCCCAAAATAGGTTTACATCACCCATTTTGAGTTGTCAATACATGGTTCAGAAACAACTACAACTTTATTATTACAACATGTAAACTATGAGTTTAAATACAGATATTGCCATCTAGACAATATCCACATACAAATAAATTCCCATCATAATTATTGATACATTATTTTACAAAAATGGTGAGGACTACTAAACAACTCTCCGTAGAACCTTCATTCCATACCCCGACTCGTACTCGCTATATTCTCGCCTCCTGGGAAGAAAAATGGAACAAAAAGGAAAAGGGTGAGCTCAACTAGCCCAGTAAAGAATATTATGGCTAAGATAATATACAACAAATTATCGTTAGTCTTCAACAGAGAAAAATCTAATAGAATACAATAGACAACAAATTTTAAATCAATATTCGCAGCGGAAAATATTAATTCATAGAAGAGTTACGTAGAGGATGAAATCTACTAATGTCTATGAATTTAACAGTCCATCAATAGTATTTGTTTTTATCCCTGTAACATCAATCAATGCACCTCTTGATTCATATATTCATCCTTGCACTACAGGCTAAAGATATTCATCAGTTGGTCATGTTCATCTAAATACCTGTTCATCTTTGCACTACGGGCCAAAGATATTCATCAGAAATCATTCATCTTTGCACTACAGGCCAAAGATATTCAATTATATCATCATTTAGGACTGAGGATGATGAAAAATATTTTTAAAGAAACGAATCCAGTGAAACAAAATGACAAGGATTAAGGATTAAGGATTCGTACTTTATTTTATCCATGTCCAAAAATACCTCAAAAATAATCATAGTGGTGTAAAATTCAAGAATGATCAAAACATGGATACAATCAAAGCTAGTATCCATAATAGATATTTTAGACGAAAAGAAAATTTTTCATTTTTCGATGAATAGTGCCGTATTCGTGAATAGTGTCGTATACGTGAATAGTGTCGTATACGTGAATAGTAACTTCGACACAAAAAGTTCAAAATTTGATTAAAAGTTCAGATCAATACTTCGACATAATGATATTAGAAGAAATATTATCATTTTAAAAAA
The DNA here is from genome assembly GCA_020205505.1 of Panax japonicus. Lineage (NCBI taxonomy): Eukaryota > Viridiplantae > Streptophyta > Magnoliopsida > Apiales > Araliaceae > Panax > Panax japonicus. The sequence continues at coordinate 36,259,768 of CM035104.1, read as the reverse complement.
AATAATATCTCTTACCTCGAAAAGACAGTACTTCTAACTGGAATACTGGATATAAGCTATAACTTGAACTTTCACCGTATAGCAATACTCAAAGTATACTCAAAATACTCACAAGAATACGCTCGATAATATAGAGAGAGAAAACTTCAATTTGTGGTGTGATTTTCAATTCTAACCTAAGCACCCTATTTATAGGAAAATGCTTAGAACACCAAAGCAGAAAATTTAATATAATAATAATATATATAATAAATCTTCTACGTATACTTGAAATCTGATTTCAGCTCAATAACCACATGCCACCTTCTAGAAAAAAATAAGAAAAAACGTTTTTCTAATTTAAAATAATTTAAACTTCCAAAAACTAATTATTTCGGAGCTTCAGAACTTCAATAATTCACAATAAATAGCCATTTTTTCAAAAAAATTCGAATCTGGCGAGTTTTTATAGGAAATTCAATTCTCTACAACTTTGCAGAAGAAAGTTTTTCCAAATTCCAAACAGAAATTGACCGAAATCCACAAACGGGTGATTTTAGAGGCTATAATCACATTTCAGTCAATAAATGGGGTCCACCGACATGTTTAACATGTTTTAAACATTTATTGCAACAAAAATACTCTTCTTCCTCGTATACTCATATATCCCACATTCGTTGTAAAAATATCACCATTATTATATTATTAAAATATAATAATATATATATTTAAATGAATTATTTTATCAGAAAAAGATAAAATTTCAATTTTCAACAATTGTCACATTAAAAATTTTCTCCATCTATATCCACATAAAATCAATATTTTCCTCATCATATAAATCAATAATTAATTATTTATAAATAATATTACAGAATCACAATATTGACAACCAGGCAGTTCCCAGGAAAGAGGGGGCTTTCCAATAAGAATTTCTCCTTACTGACGCGCAATTAGGTGATCAAACCTCTCCTTAGACAGAACTTTCTAGACATTGCCAATAATATTATCTAATAATATTATTCAGATAATATGAATTATTGCTTCGATAATGAAAAATACTGTGTAATGACAATTATTGAAACAACAGCAATATAAATTATCAACGCAATAATTATTGAACCAATAAAATAAAATACTGAACAGTAATTACTGTAACCATTATTGAGTAGTGACTTTTTACGTAAGAATCAATAATTGGTGCAATACCGTGTGCTACTGTGTTTTAACCACCGAGTATTTTAACAGTATTAACGGTAACAACTACGCCGTTATTTTTAAACAACTTATATTTGTCGTTTTCTTCATCCAATCACTTTCCGTTATGGGGCCCACACATGGCTGCGCCGTCGTACAAATATTCCCCGACAGTACGAATATTCCACGACCAAACGAATATTCCCCGACAACAATGAATATTTTATAACCACTTGTTTATTTTGAAATATTTATGTATTTTACCCATAACTATCCACATTAATCAAATCAACCCTTACTATTCAAAATAATAATTAGAGGAAATTAAATTTCATTTATTAATTATTTGGGGTCTTACACATCATCTATCCAGGTTAAGAAGGAATCAAGAGGTAATAATCAAACTATAAACTTCTAGTTTATGTTTTCTCAAGTTCTTCACTGTAAAATGCTTTTGGTTGTATGATTTGTTGAGAAGTTGGATATATGTATTTATAGGTGTATATAATCAATTATATATATCCTATACTTGATTTTGAAGTAATCAAATTCGTGTTTATGCATAAAAGAGGATGAAATAGACTTTTATTTTAATATGTATAATATGGTATGTTTTGGTGGGAAAATTGGTTGTGAATCCATATTTTAAGTTATAAATTGATGGTTGGTTATTGTAATACTTTGAGATACGAAAACAATGCAACTTGAATGAATTAAAATGGACGTGAAATGAATTTGTGGTGTATGATTACGTATTATATGTCAAAATAGAAAAAACTAGCATAAACATGGAATTTAAATCTTTAAATGGGTTGATTATAGTTTCTGAGATGTGGAAATCATTCTGTATTTGTGGTATGTTGTGTTTAGTGAGTTTATAGCATCCGAAATTGGTTAATTTGGAGTTTGGATGTAGAAATTGGGAGTTTTTAGTTGAGGCAGGGTCTTGTTTCACAAACTGTAGAAACTAATCCTGGAGCCGAGTGTTGCAACGCTAGTATTGGGTGCGGCCGCACTGGTGCCCAGTACAATTGTAGCGCGACCGCGCCTGATGCAAAGCAAACCCAGAAATGAGTTCTTGTTTGTTCAGTTTGGGAAATGTTTGGTTAGTCTAATCTAATCAACATAAAGAAATATTAATCATGCAATAAGACTTAATATCAGTTTGTAAACACAAAGTTGATACTATAAGTTATGAACTAATAAGTTATGAAATTTTTTGAATGTGATGTCGTGAGAATTGGAGATGTTATTTAAATAGCATGTCGTGTATTATAATATAATACGGAGTCCAGATTCATGATGTGTGAATAGTTAGAATATTCAGAACATGAACTAAGATAATAAGTTTAACTAAAATGGAAATTAAACAAATAAAGTTAGTTGTAATTTAACTAATTGGTATTATGATCCTAATGGTATATATATGATATTTGAAGAACTTGAATTATAAGTTTTTAACGAAAGTGCGAGGCAAGTTTCCTAACCTTTGCTACTTTATTGTTCAGCAAAATTTCTTATATTTCCTAACCTTTGCTACAAAAAGGCTTATCAGTGACCGCCTATCTGCGACCGTATATGTTCGTAGATGAGTATTAGCGACTAAATACGATCACTGATATTAGTCACAGGTAATCTAGTCGCTGGATGGACATCAGTGACCAATAATAGCGACCGACTTATTAGTGACCGCAATCAGCGACCGCATTCGTCGCTAATCTGACTCATGCTGAGTCATTTGTCAGGTGTGACATGGGACATGTGTCAGCGACTGGTAATAGTGACTGCATCGGTCGCTAGGTTCCAAGAAAGTAACGCGGTCGCTATTACAGTATTAGCGACCGCATGCGGTCACTGATTTGTTTTTTTTATAAATATTTTTCCTATTTTATTGATTTCCCAAAAATAACCTGCTTTGTACCTACTTTCTATCCCAACACACAGTAGTATATATAAGAATCCATATTAACATCCATCTATCATAACTACTATACGATAAACATTTATCCATGATAACTACTATATGATAAACATCCATCCATATAATAGAATCGTAAACCAAAACAATACAATACAATCGTAAACATCCATATAATAGAATCGTAAACCAATAAAATTGTCCAAAGAATGAATCTAAAAGAGTACAAGGCTGTAAAAATCTAAAAAACAAATCTAGTTCTTCATAGATCATCCAAATTAAGATCCTGTACTTAACAAAAGAATAAAACATTAATGTTATATGTTTTAATACTGCTATGACTTAGGGAAAGCTAAACAATAGACAATGTAGTGAAACATATAAGTAAGACAGTTACAATAATAATATTGATATATACCTGGTCCCCATCCTGATGTTGTGCTGCTGCTACTGCCACTACATCCGCCAACTCATCAGGACTTAGAGACTGGAGATGCCCACCCAGTATACGAAGAAGATCACGATCCTGATAGATCGCTCTCACATAGTCACCAGGAGTATGATAGGCTAGATGACCTGATGATTGTGTAGACTGGGTAGCAGAGCTACATGTGCCACTGATGGTTAGGCGTCATTTTTGTCCTTGGCCTTTAACGTAGTTTTTCTTCACGACGGACGCCCTCTCATATAATTTTTGATCAATCAACGAATGCGGGGTGCCTTCAGGATAGCGCTCGTTCATTAAGCCCTTATAAGTGTCATGTCATAAGGTCAACAATTAAATAGTTAAAAATAATTTAAAAAAATGCTAAAAAAGGTCGTCACAATTTATAAACAACATATTCGTACAAAGTGAACTTATTACCGCTATTTGAACAGCCTCATGCAGACCATCGCATGTGGCCACATACACATCCAACCAATTGATAGGTTGACATTGAGATTGAGACTCCTACAGTTCATTTTCTTATATTAATATGTAAACATATGATATTTTAGCTACAAAAGATGAATGTAAACATAACATACGTACCCTAGCAGCAACATACTGCAGCTGTGATATATTGCCACCCCGATACGTGCCTTTTTCCTTTTTGCCTTCAGATACACTTGAGGATCTGTTCGAGGTGGTAGTCTTGCGCCTCTTGACCCAGCTCTCAGCTCTCCATTGGTCACACATCTGCACCCATATGGGTTATGTGCACCATCAGGAACTATGCTCATGTATATACTGCTCACCTTGTCCTGGATGGTCAATCTCAACATTATGCAGGGTTTTTTTGTCATTCCTTGTTCAGATTATCTTTAGTTCGGACGGTGTACTTTTGCTAAAACAGTGTCTGAATAACAGATGCATGCGTGTCGTCCCATCTATACTGCTTCTGTAAATAAAAAAACAATAATAATATTAAAATAGTTAAAAAACCATAATCCAACATTAGTAAACAATATTATCTGATTAACTATGTATTATCTATCAGAGTGATAAAAAAAATATAGCTAAAATTCAGCCCAAATTGCATCCTTATGGGCGAGAGGTGTGCTTGCCCATGTAATCACTGGCGTAGGTCAGTTCTGTAAGAATAATTGTGAAATGCACTTCACAATTTAACTATTTTGAAAATCACTACAATATACAATAATTTACATTAAAATAAATTTATAACAATAGAAATATTAAATTGTTATATATACACGATGTTTAACTTGCGTGCTTTCTGGAGGAGGACATATCTGTATGAGAATGCGATCAGTCAGATTAGCCGGGGCCTTCGGCACATGATTAGGGCCCCGACCCAACCCAACCCGCGCTTTCGTGTTGTTGGTTCAGAAGACATCTATAAATAAAAAAAATTTAGGATGTTAGTACGAGTTATAAATGAAAGGTACATAAACGTGTCAAGGATATAGAGAACATGTATATATTCAATTGTATGTAATACAATTAAAACTAAACATACATTTTCTAGAAAATGACAATAATGGCAATTAATTGTATGAAATAGTTAACTACGATTACAATAAATGAAAGGTACATAAACACGACTACAAAATATTAACTACGACAACTATAAATGAAAGGTACATAAGCATGTTAATGATATAGAGAACATTCCTATATGTAATTCATTGTAATACAATTAAAACTAAACATACATTTTAATGAAAATCGTTGTCTGAGTCTGAATCATTCTGTACAAGTATCGGAGATTCATAACCATCTTCTTCTTCAGATTCTGTGTCAGTGTTAGTCAATAACTATTCCTCAATATCATGTCATCTGGCACAATAACTGTCTCGGGATCCAATTTATCAGGTTCATCTCCACCCTCTAACTGGATTAATTCATTGTTGTCCTCTATATTTATTATAGGAGGTCTATGAACCATCTCCTCTTGGTAGAAATCCCCGTCTATTACTTGGACACGACTGCGCACGGGAGTATGAATTACAACTTGTCATTCTGTAGGCGGTCTATCACTTTTCCTAATAGGACTAGGAGTGTAGTATACTTGTACTGTTTGAGTTGGTAAAACAAACAGTTCATTGGAGTAGGGAGACCTATGGAGGTTAATATCGACGATTCCATGTCTATCAACACGTATCCCTTTTTCAGAATCAAACCAACAACAGTTGAACAAGTTAATATGACCCCCGTGCGTGCTCTTGTACGACAACTCTACGATTTCCTCCAACTCCCCATAAAAGGCATATGACCAAGCTCATAATTGCAAGAGGTGCAATTGTGGAGTAGATGATACTCGATTTATCTTATGTTGCTTGTCATAGCTTTGTTTGTTTGTTTTTCATTTTTTGAATATTACCATTATTATGTTACATAAACTTTCCCTTACCACCCCAATTGAATGAATGAATGTTCTGAGTATCCATTTTTCTAAATTTAGGCTTCAACTCGGGGATTTGTGGAAGCTGTTCGCGCTTATCGAGTAATATTTCCTGATTCTAGAGAGAAACTAACCAGGCTTTAGAAGGATCTGGTTACAATGTATGGGTGACGTTATAATTTTTTTAAATTGGTCTTTAGTGTATTTTGTTCTGTTTGCACGAATTTTAAGTCTCATATTAACATTGTTTGTTGTCTATCTTGTGAAGGGGTGGAAACTGGCAAATGAAATTATTACAAATTACTCTTGTCAAAGAAATATTGAAGGTTGAATATATCAATTGATATTAATAGTAAAATGGCTAGTTCTTTTCTTCCGTTTTCCAAAATACCAAAATATAAATTGAGATTGCAATTGGGTGAAAACTTATAAGCTCCACTCCTTTGATTCAAAGCTCTCATTGTCAAGACTTGGAAAACTAACCCAAGTCCAACAATATTACATCAGTCCATATTTTGAAAGTGTCACAACGTTATAACACATTGAGGTAACAAAACATATATAGTATAGAATATTGTATATATCATCCTGACATCTCTTAAAGAAAAACTATAAGAAGAAAAGTGGATGAACAAAGTAATAAAAGATTTGTCCAAGCAAAGAATAAATAATCAGAACGACTGCATCTAATAGAAAATTCTATAAAGCCCTTCGTAGAAGGGGAACACTTATTAATTTATGTAATTTTATTAATTTATTTAGAGATGACCAATCCATTCGTCCCTCAACTACACAAAAGACTAAAAAATCGGTGGTTTGACTAACCAACTTCTGAAAAGACTAAAGTGAGATTACACTACACTACAACAATTGGTATTACACGGATTCTATTTCCAGGCTATCTATGACTTCATATATGTATTCACAGGAGTGCCCTTGGAGTGACAACATCATTTAAAGTGTAGTAACATGTTTCCCATTTCTCTTTTTATTTACTTATAAACTATTACTTCCTATCAAGTCTTCAGTCTAATAAATTGCAGTGAAAAAAAAGTCTTCTCAGAAGTGGGATCTTTTTAAGTCTTAAATTAAAATTGTTCGAAAATGCATGTCTACATTTGCTATAATTTAAACTGAATTATATAAATAATCAGTCAAACCCATTTGGATTTTCAGTCAAACCCAAATTTAACACAAATTAAACTGAATTATATAAATAGTCAAGACAACAGTAGAACAAATTCAAGAAAATTGCATCTAGAAGCGGAACATCAACACATTCACATCTTCAGAAAAACAAATCATTGCAATTCAATCAACAATAATAGAAAAATAGTTTAATTTAGGGATTAATTAAAGGGGTTACCAGCAGTGGTGAAGACGTCGGTCAGCGATGTCGGTGGTGAAGGCAGTCTTCCTCCCTCTTCTCTTCTCCCCCTACTTCCTCTTCTCCCTCTCGCTTGTTTCTCCCTCTCTTTTTTTCTCTTTAGCACTGATCGAGTGAACTCCTGAACCTGATTAAGTTTATGAGAATCAGCGACCGCGTGCGGTCGCTAATTTTTAAGGATGTGGACATATCAGTGACCATTTACGGTCGCTGATAGAGAGTTGTCGTCGCGCCAAAGTTTCGCACCAATTTTTGGGAGGGAAATTCATACCAGCTAATGATCAGTGAATGCATGCGGTTGCTGATATTAACAAACGACTAGAATTCATAGCTGTCGCAGATAGCGGTCATTAATACTATTATCAGCGACCGGATGGAGCGATCACTGATAATATTGGTCGCAGATAGGCCTTTTTCTTGTAGTAAGCTTTCTAATTCTTTCAAAAGCATTACTTCGTCAGATGGTGTTTATTCTATTATGAATCATTGTTATTCTATCATTTTTAAAGTAACATTTTACGATATTATTCTATCGTTGTTATTCTATTGTTGTTATTTTATCAAAATTTTAAATGGCTGTCAACCCCTTTTTTATTCGACTAGTCCATAGTTGATGAACGTTCTAAAGATCTAAAATTCTTTTGAAGTTATTCCAAACCAAATTTCCTTTGGGGGTGGATCCTAATGTTAATGTTGAGATGAACAACCCTAAAATAGGGGATTATGTTATCGGGAACTATATATTTCGAGCTACGCAATAGAGATGATATGTTTGTGCACAATACATAGTATAATGGGTTACAGTAGAAATACTTGATAAACTGATACATAGTTTGTGATCTTGTGACCCTCAGTATATATCTTTGATCTTAATATCTGAAATTCATATAGAAGTCGATTATTCCATTGAACTCGCAATTCTTGACTTAAATTTTATTATTTCCAGTAAAGAATATATTGTTCAGTTGAAGCTTAAGTGTTTGTTCATCCATATACTATTTTCGTATATTGTTCTGTTTGTGAGAAAGTTATTTTTCTCTCTTCCATAAAATATTTCAGCCAAGGTCGAAAAACCTGAGGAGCCGTCTACCAGCAAAGGCAAGGGCATGATGCATAAGTAGATGGAGTTAAATTATCTTTCATTTGTGAAGCTTATTTAATAGACTTGATTATGGTTGTTTATATTATTTTATTCCGCTGTTAAGATATAATAATTAAGGTTAGATGACCTGGGACTTCGTTTGGATATGTAACCCTTTAAAGGGATTATTATCTATGAAGTTTGTTATCCTTTATTATGAGTAGTTAGATGTGTTTGTGATGGATAATGATCACTAGATATGTGGATTTAAGAGTGTCACAAGTTGGTATCAAAGTTGTAGGTTATAAACCTTAGGTGGGGAAACCTTAGGCAATATCATATAGGAGAATCGAAAATATAGTGGTGGTAAAACTCCTATCGAGTTCTAAGGAATGAATTAAGGAAATTTATTGAAGGTAAATAATAAAATGGTTTATGTACTTATTTGTTAATAAACTTATGTGCTCGCGAGTATCGAGTAGTAGTAGTAATAATTAAAATTTAAAACTTTTGGTGTAAGGATGACTGATATATGAGAACCCAGACAGACTAGGGGGGATGAGCTACGAGACATTCATACAGTCTGGGAGTAGTTAGTATGGAGGGAGCCATCCCCATATTGACTACAGTTGTAGGCCATGAGGATGAGCCTGAACCAAATCCTGAGGAAGACTTTAAGGAGATATAGATAGAGGAAGAGGAGCATCCTGAAGAGATACCACTTAACTCTATCAGAGATGAGATGTTCGATGAGGTGTATGACCGTAATATAAAGTTACAAGATAGGGTTGAGGATTTAGAAGAGCAAGTAGCAAGGCGTCAGGCCGCTCTAGTGCAAAAAGATGCCACGATTCAGGATCTCACTGCATGAACTGCGGAGCTTGAACAGAAGGTGGCACAGTTGGAGTATCAATGAGGAATGTTGGTGGCGGAGATTGAGAACGTGCAAGATGACTTGAGAAAGGAGTCAGCTAAGCAGACGAGAACTAAAGACGCATGGTTAAAGGCTTCTAAATGTGTAGATCTTGTTTAAGGCGATGTTCGGTCAAAAAAGGCCAGAAAGGATGAGTGGTTCATAATTTTCATAGGGAAATTGATAGAGCTTAGGATCGAGTCTTCTATTATTTAGTACAATTCGAGAATTTCCCGTGGTATATTATGGATCGTAGGACGACGATACGTATCAGGGAGCAGGAGCACAATGAAGCTATGCGACATGGAATGGCTTTGTAGATCGTGAGAAGAAGAATAAAATGATACATAAATAACTATGAGAGTTAATAAGATGTAAATCCCAACTTTTTATATAAATAATGGGATATGATGATGATGTAATCCTGGAATTTTGCTATTACACGATAGATGATGTAAATAACAGTTATGTTATCTTTGATATATTTTAAAAATAGTGAATGGATATATATATTCGTTTATTAGATATGTCTTGTGTTATCTAAAAGTGTTTAAGATGAGCTTTAAATGTTGCAATAAATGAATATTGATTGAAAGCGTAAATTTTAAGCAGTAGGATTCCGCTTAGGAGAACACAACAACATCAGTAAACCCCTGGGGGATCTACGAACAATAATGAAGTTGATGCTAACCTAGTGCCACAGTTGGTGAATCTGCTAGTGGGTGCGCTTACGAATCAACCTCAAGCCCATGTCCCAACTTTTATGGGTTTCAAGGTTGTAGGACCTCTGGAATTTTAAGGTTCTATCAATCCGGTTGAAACTTAAGTTTGATCATGGAGATGGAGAAGGTGTTTGAAGTTGCTAGAGTTGATGAAGACCAAAAGGCTGCTTTCGTAACTTTCATGCTAAAGGCAGATGGCAGTTATTGGTGGTAGGCTAACAAATGTAGAGGTGGTCAAGGAGTAATTCCTTGGCAAAAGGTTTAAGGAGATGTTTTTCAAAACATATTTCCCTAGCTTGCAGAATCAGAAGAAAGTTCAATTTCTATAACTCAAGCAAGGAGCGATGACGGTGCCGGAGTATGCTGCGAAGTTTAACGACATAGCAAGGTTTGCAGTTTATCAAGTCAAAACTAGTGAGAGGAAAGAGAAAAGGTTTGAGCAGGGACTGAAGCCCTGGATGTATAGTCGACTCTCGATGTTTCAACTCTGGATCACAGTAGTGCTAGAAAAGGCGATTATTGCGGAAAGGGGAAGTGATGCACTGACGAAATATAACCAGAAGCAGAAGAAAAAGAAGAATGAAAGTGAGAATAAGGTAGGAGGTAGACATAGTGGCAATGATCAGAAATGAAAATGGAATGATAGTACCACTGCTGGGAATCAGTAGGGAAATCAGAGGAAAAATGTAGAGGCTTATAGCAATTGCAGAAAGAATCATATGAGCATATGTTTGAAGGGATCTGGGTATGTTTCAATTGTGTTCTGGAGGGCCATATCACAAAAAATTGTCCTAGTCTGAAGAAGGGATCATGTTTCACTTGCGGGTCAAAGGATCACTTGGCTCGTGTTTGCCCAAAAAAGGTGGCAAGAGAGCAGAGCTGAGGTAGAGGGAACATCAGTAGTGGAAATCTGACCATCACGGGACCAATTCCGTAGAGTCGACCAACTGATCGAACATTCAATATGACGGTGCAGGATGAGGTGCAATACAAGGATGTGGTCTCAGATATCATTCCTATTAATAATCTAAATACTTATGTATTATTTGATTCGGGTGATACTTATTCATTTATATCCTATGAATTTGATAAGAAATTAGATTTGACTCAAGAAGAGTTAGACTACCCCCTGAATATAGAGAATAAAGAAGTGATTCCTGTTAAGTTTGTACACATAAATTATTGTGTAGATATTAAGGGTCATTTGATGTCAGTGGATTTAATTCCAATTCGATATGGGGATTTTGATGCTATCCTAGGAATGGATTGGTTGCTTAACCATGGTGCAATAATTGCTTGCCAAATAAAATGTGTAAACCTTATGACTCCGAAGAAGTCAAAAGGTAGTATTTTTTGGTAGCAGGTTGCCTAGATAATCGAGTTACCTGACGATGATGTACGCCAAAAAATTATTGAAAAAAGGGTGCGGATATTTAGCCTACATAGTTGATACCAGAAAGGTGGGTGCAAAACTGGAGAAAATACCGGTTGTTAGAGACTTTGCTGATGTGTTTCCGGTTGATTTTCCCGGACTACCACCAGATAGGGTAATTGAATTCGTGTTTAAGTTAGCACCAAGGATTTCCTCTATATCGAAAGCCCCCATACAGAATGATACAATCCTGATCAGGCTCGCATCGAACGACATTCACTCAAAAAAAAACTCCAAGGTCAATTCAAGCGATCGTGATTGATTGGGCTAGAATATACTCGAGAATGTTCAAGAGTCTAAAATATATTATGCGACGTCATGAGTTGAGATTATATGGGATGAAGGATGAGGATTCAAGTTACACATCAGATCGTTCGTCAAGGCATTCATTGGGGAATATGATTCTAAGGTCATTAGTTCGTACCATACAAAGACTTAAACTTAATGGAGGGAAAGAAAGAGGGGCAATGAGTTACATTTGGAGCATAAAAGCATTGAAAGAAGCACATAGGGAAAGTTTAGATAGATCGGCACTGCCGCACCATCCTACAAGCCCAATTGGGTGCTACAGTGCTACATCAATTCGTCAGAAGATTCTCTGGAGATTAGGCGTTGCCGTGCCATTCTTAGTTCAACTTTCGACGCTGCCACACCACAATTGTAAGTCTGGATCCCTGGTGTGTTGGCGTTATCGCGTCATTGTGCAGCTCAAACACGGCACTGCCATGCCGTGCAAAAAAACCGAGGATGCATTTTCTTACTCGTATTATTAGATTTATTCCTTATTTTGAGGACTTTCATATATTTCCATAATTCTAATGTATCTAAGATATTTATTAGATAGGATTTGATTTCCATATTATTTTGTTTGATAGGATTTCTATTTCCATTCAAATTCTTACTCCTTATAGAATTAAAATTTCTTATTATTAGTGTAAATAAGGGTTACATCTATTGTAATAGATATACAACTTTGATAAATAAAACTTGTGAGATTATTCTCCTTTTGGTTCTTTGAAATTTTCTGAATTGTTCATGGTTTTTCTGTGAGATTCATTATCGACTTATCATACAACAATTCATAGTTGTGTGTGGAGTCTTCTACCATACATCAATCGTTGATTGTACTTTTGTTTCTTCTCTCGTTCTAGACATTGGGTCATGGTGTCATTGATGTTCCATTCAACGCAAGCTTCTTAGCGTAATCAATTGTACCAAGGTTCTCGTCTCTTTATAGACATTGGGTTAAGGTGTTGTAAGCGTTCCACCTTCCTAACTTGCTGGAAACGATCAAGGTGACGATCACCTCACGTAAGCGTGCAGTGGAGTCCCTCATTTGGTATCAAAGTTAAGTTTTCTAGCGAGTTACTTACCTTAATTTTGCTGTCGAAATACATATTGTAAAAAAACTCGTAAAAAAAGTATAAAAGAAAAAAAAATCAGATTCTATTTCTACTGTGCTAACCAAACTTGTAGCACACCATTCTACAATCGAATCATTAAATTTCATCATTTGGATTCATATTGTTCCATTCATCATCAATTTTGACGAAGTGACTGTTAGTCAAAATCTAATTATGCTAACACGCAAGTGCACATTGTCAACAAATAATATAGTAGTAAGAAAAAGTATAGTCCCCAAAGAGATTAATATAAAATTAATCCTATCAACTAGTTTCCTATTAATCCAAATTTTATTAAACTATCCAAATCAATGATTGTAAATAAGAAAAACTAAGAAACTAAAAACACCAATCAATTAACACAACTTAAAACCCGTAACTTCAAGTAAATTTTAGAGAATTAGGCTTACAACTTCACTTTAAGTCTCACTCTGATTGTTATTCCTTATTCTAGTTTAATTTACTATCCCAATTTATTAAATAAGAACACTTAGGTAGAATTAGTCATCTCTCGATGCATTAAAACCGTATTAACTTAAATCCATAAATTAGATAGAATTAAGCCAAACACCCTAATTAAATAATTTACTATATCTCTATGTGAATTAAAATCAAATAAGGTTTAAATTCAAGTTTTCTACCCGATTACAAGCGATGCTAGGTATATCTCTACCCTAACATTCATCAAGATTCCATTAAAACACAGAATTCAAGAACACATGCTAAAGTGATTAGGTCTAGATTCATACATCATCTCTCGAGTCCATACAAATCCACACAGAATTGGTGATCAAGCAATTCATAAACTAAAGCACAAATCACAATAGATAAAGATTGAAATAAAGAAGTAGAATAGATACAAAACCACCCTTCTTATACACTTCAACTTGCAATATTCGTGATTCTGACCTTCAATTCTTTCCTCTAATGTTCTTCACTCAAATTACGGCTCTTGCTTGTTACTTGATTGATTGTTGTTATTTCTCTTGTTGTTATGTTTGTTATCTGATCAATTATCATCTATTTTGTCATAAAATCGATGCCAATTGAAGTCCAAAGCCATGCCAACTTTCTCCCCTTCACGCTGTTGCAGAACTCTAATTGAAATAGAACTCTTTCTCTTGCCTCGTACCCCTGCCCCGACGGGGGGTGTTTCTGTTATTGACCAAGTACCCCCCATTCTGGCGGGGGTTTTCCTTTGTATATTGCCCGCCCCGGTGGGGGTTAGTTCTACATTTACACTTTTTGCTCATTTTGATGTCACTTCATGTCACAACGCCACCTTTATGCCATGAATGCTACGCCACACCACCTAAACACAAAAAAATATAAACAAGTAAAAACGAACATAAATATACATGATCAACACAATTTAAGTCCAAATTAGAGGCCAATTCATAGCTATAAAACTCACTCATCAAACTCCCCCAAACTTAAACTCGTGCTAGTCCTCGATCACAAAACAAAACAAAAATACAATGCAATTCAATGGAATGCAAATAATCTACATGCCTGCGAGTCCAGTAGTAATGTCAGAAACAAGTTTGTTCAACCGGCCTCAGAGAAATCAAGTAAAAATGATAATACATCATATCAACACAAGTCCATAAATTCCTCATCAATCATCAAATCTTAAAATGTTATCACTGATATAGTGCGTGTGTGCTCAACAACTACGCTAACTAATATAAAATCAAATTCAACACATAATAGGTCTCTTTGAAGGCATCATACAGTGTAAACTCAAGAATTTCAAAAATAGTCAAGATCTAACTAAAATCAAATAATTACCAATATCGAGGGTCAAAATAGGGTACTTATGCTTTATTTTTCAATTACGGGGGTTTTTTGCTCTTATTTCTCATTTATTCTTTTTTTTATTATACGCATGGTTGTGAAATATCTTATTCCCTTAGGCTTTTCAATGCTACCTTAACGAGCTTTCGACCAACAACACCCAAACCATTAAGGCCTTAGGGCGCTAAATGTAGAGACAATCCCCTCGGGTTTATTTATTCAAGTAACAAAGGCCACGAAACTAGACTAGCCATGATGTTTATTCATATATATATATATATATTAAATTTAATAAATAGCTTATATAACCCAAATTTTCTCCCAAACTTAGGTCATTGCCTAACTTTAGCCTTCACTGCCTATTCTTGTCATTCTTTATTCAAACTAGCATTATCCTTTAGAGTTCCATTATGTATCAATTTAAATACAATCAGTCAACATAGTTGTTTTTACTGTGCCAACCTTTTCATACCAATTTTAAACAAAAAAAGATTTGATTCATAACAAGAAATCACATCAAAGCTCTAATAGTCAATACTACACTTGTCTACTCAAAGTCAATTTCATCATTAACCAAAATAGACTGTACATATCAAACAGCTGGACTCATACAAGATAAACACAATACTAACTAAAATTTTTGTGATTTTTCAAAAGTTTCCATTTTTTACAATACAAAATAAGAATAACAAAAACTAATAACAAAAAATATTTACAATACTACATTCCTTACGCAAACAATTATGCAATTATACTACATTAATGGAATTGAGAGTTGTCGTTTACACTCCTAAATTAACCTCACTTTCACTTTACAAATTTAAACAATTAGCACAGTAGTAAGCAATGATCGATCCCATAGAGAGTGATTTGTTTTATATTTATCCTATGATTTCTAATGAAAATGGGATTTTGGATAAATTAATTATATTAATAAGAATAAACTAATAAGAATAAACAATGAATAAAAAGCTTCAGTTTTTAGTTCAGTATCACATTTTTACAATAATAGATTAATCAAGTGTAACATTATTTACCCTTCAATAAAACTAATAACCCTAGGTAACAACAAGCTCTGCTACTCGAAACTCCCCTTAGATTGTCACTCAATGAAATAAGCTCTTCACAAGATTCTAACAATTATATAACCTAAAATAAGCTCTCTAGATTTAATATAATAGCAGCATTAAGAACTAGGGAATTAGACTATTCCAAGCAACAAACACAAAAGCTCGGATTGTTTAACTTGTCTTCTGATAATCATAGCAATACGTAAAAGCTTGTCCACAATCAGATATTACTAGTTACTACTTGTGATTAGAAACAATATCAATTACACGTAATATTATTCCTTGATCTAGCATATGATATTTGTTAACCAACTCAATCCTACAGAAATCAAATCAGTTAAGCCAAATAGCATTCAAAAATTAAATCAGATTATTAAGAATGAATTTCATGTGAGAAGGAATAAATAAAGAATACTCAATTAACCATTAATTGATCGAACTGATATTTAACTATTCAGCATAAAGCTTATCTATCTGCTTATAAAAAAATTAAAGACGTTTGCGATTGATTTCGTTGGTTTGATTATTGATGTTGGTCCCGGCGTCGCCAATGTCCTGCTGCCTTTTCCCGCATTTGCATTCCTTGCCTCCTTTCTCTTTCTTGGACAGTCTTCCACCTTATACTCCATTGATTCACTTTTAAACACACAGACTTCCCTTTATCTCCTTTCCTTTTATCGTATAGGTGACAAAACTATCTTTTGCCCCTTCGTTATCATAGCTATCACAAACGCGTTAACAGGTTCAGTTGATCTTCCGAATCCTGGTAGTATGATGACCTTGAAGTCTTTGACGTTCGTTGATTAATTATCTGGCTGATCTTCTCGCGACTGGTATTCTGTTCTGCATAGTTTGATCGTCCCATATTCACAAAATTCTGTATCGGCTCTGGTTGTCTTCTAGCTTTGTTGACATGTTCTTCTGTCTGTGTATTTCGTTTTTGTCTTCTTGGCAGCATTATCATAGTTTATTCTTTATTCTAAGCCTTATCGTATACGTATAATCATAAAATACAAAACTTTCTATTCGAATAATCATGTACTCAAAATATTAGATTTTGAAATTTTGGTTTTCTGCATTAACCAGTACTCATATAATTAACTATTATCTTTATACCAACTTATTTCATTAATCCCATATAAATTCATACTCATATCGCTTGACATACCATATCACATATTGCTTTAATCATCCGCTATCCCTTTGTGACTCAAAAGTCGGGAATCGCTGACACAACTTATATAAAATTTGAAAAATTTTACCTTATACAAACATACCTATCATATACATAACATAGAATCATACATATTCAAGTAATACTAGTACTACTTATTTCTTATGCCTCCACTAAGGATCAGTTGCTTAGAAATCTGTTTATTCCCATTATCCTCAATAATCTATTCACACCTAACTACACCTAGTTCTTCCAACTTACCATACATTATGAGTTTAAAAACTCACCACAAACATATGAGTTTAAGAACTCGACATTGACCACATATTCCTTAACTATACTTTACCTATCAGTCATACTATCGTTTTAGGGTCTGGTACTACACTTTTCAAATCAACCACCTCATTGAGGTAGCTTTCAATGTGAGCCTCTGTTTCAGCTATTAGCTTTGATATTGGCTCGGTGTACGGATTTGATCCTACTTTACGACCTGAGGGTATCCTAATCCTTTTCTATCTGACATCTACACACCTAAGTTATCCTGATTATCAACTAATATATACACAACAAATAATAGTTTTATACAAGTTATCTTTTATTTTGTTTGACGGTGAATTTATTCAATTCATCTCCTTATAAACTCTATATGAGTTATTTGTATTTTCAACGTTTCCCTCTGTTCTAAGGTTATAGCCTAAGGTCTAACCCACCTAGGGTTTTTAACCCTATGCTTTGATACCAACTTGTAAAGCCCCCAAACTCAGGTACTTGAAACCCGAACTCGGTGCTTACGATACCATTTCTATGAGCGGAATAATGCTAATAATAATAACAATAATATAAAAATCAAACTTAATTTATATTTATCAGAGTATAATCCCAATTACGCAACCTTTACTATAATTCTTTACATGATATATAATTCATAACATTGTCTATATATTGTTTAACTATTACAAAAGGTACCATTAAACATGTTCTGTTTGCTTTCCTTTTCACTTGTTCTTGTCTGAATCTTCGAGTATTTCATGCCTAGCTGAAAACATTTAAATTTAAGCAAGGATGAGCATTTGGGTGCCCAGCAAGTAATAATAATTAGGAATATAATTAGCTGAAAGAAATAAATATTTTTTTTGTACAACACTTCTACAACGAATTCATAGTTGTGAAGTAAACTGAAACGATAATAATAACATAACAATTCTATCTCAAATTTTTGAAACTACGTATAGACTATATATATATAGGGTAGTTAACCTACTATGAACATTATTTTTAGTTTTCGCTAAGGTTTAGCAGAACTTCATCTGCAAAACGTCATAACTTACGGGCGTTAGGTTGTACTTCCCATGGGCCCTGTATTGATCAATACTACATTACAAGAACGATAGGATCGTTCACTTTGTCCGCCTTGGGCGCATAAAAGTTTTCCCGTGATCGGGATGTTTATACTTAGTCTGGAATCCGAACCAAAACAATTTAATTGAATACAATTTTTTTTATCTTATTCAACGACATTTTGAAATTTGTGTCTAGGTGATCAAATAGCTTAGACGGCTTATATATATATATCAACATGTGATTAAATACAATGATTATCCAAGTGGGGACACTTGTATAACCATATATAGAAATTAACGAACAGAATATATATATATCTGAATTATCATATACTAACATTTTGATAAACAATGATCAGATATAGAATATATCACAATAGGGTTAATAATATAGCATAATAATAATATAATTCTGAAACTTCTTACTCATGTCCATTGCATAAAGGAAATGCAAATGTAAGATACTTGCCTGATGCGCTGCTTACAGTTCGTAACTTAGTTCTATCTTTATATAACACCTATCAGTAATAAGATCATTTGATCGATTAGAATAAAACACATAGCACTGTTTATTGCAGTCAGCACATAACCTAATCACATTGTCACATATGTTCCACAACCATTGAATCTCAAATAAACAAATATCTAATCAAATTATCAAAGTCCAGATCAATTTCTTAAACATGTCGGTGTACCGACGACTTTATTGGGTAATTATCGAGTCTAAGACTCTATCATGTAGTTCAATATCTACAAGTATCAATCATATTATTTTTAAATGACTTATAATAAATTTTAAACATTTATTATAGTTTATCAAAAATTTTCAAACATCTGAATTATTATTAAATGATTTAAATATTAATCATTTCTATTATCATTAATATTTAATTAATATTAAACCATTAATGAAACCATTGTCAAAAGGTTAAAGTTATTTATAATAACTCAAAATACTTTTAAAGTATTAATATTACACTTAAATGATTTTTAAAACAATTAAAATCATTTTTAAATAATTACCATTAATATTTAAATATTAATGTACAATTTATCAAAATATTAAAAGTCATTAATTATAACTTAATAAATTTTTAAATTCATTAATATCCTTATTAAATTATTTTTAAATAAATAAAACTATTTTAAAACTATTTATTTAATATAATTATTAAATAAATTTAATATCATTAATATTAAATTAATAATCAATAATATTAAATTATTAATGAAATTATCCTTAAAATATCTTTAAACACTTTACTTTTATTTTAAATGATTTTATAATATAAAAATCATTTTTTAACTAATTTATTTAATATAATTATTAAATAATTCTATTATCATTAATAGTAAATAATTAATGAAGTTTACCTTTAAATATTGAAAGTTATATTTTATAACTTAAAATATTTTTAAACTATTTATTCTCATTTAAAATTATTTTTCTGATATTAAAATAATTTTTAAACTAAATTATTTAATATAATTATTAAATAAATCTAATATCATTAATATTTTTCATAACAAAATATCAAAAGTTATATTGTATAACTTAAAATATTTTTATAATCCTTTATATAATTTTTATATAATTTTTAAATCATTAATTCTATTTTTATCATTTATTTAATATATTTATTAAATAACTTTAATTACCATTAATATTAATTAATTAATGAAATTCATCACAAAATTTTAAAAGTTATCAAAAATAACTTAAATTATTTTCCTATACCATAATATAATTTTAAATAATTTTTCAAGTATTAAAATCATTTTTAACTAATTTATTTAATATTATAATTAAATAAATTAAATACTTTTAATATTTCAAAAATATTAAATATTTATGAAATATATTCAAAATAATTAAAAACTAATTTTTGGATTTTAAAATAATTTTTAATAATTTATTTTGTATTTTTAATATTTTAAAACTATTTTTTTCTATTTATTTAATCAAAATAATCAATTTTAGAAATAAACTGTCGCTAAAGGACCCTATAGCGACGAAACTGTTGCTATAGGTGTTCTTGAGCTGTTTTTGAGCTGCCTAGAAATGCATAGTCAGTAGCCAAGGGTACTACTTTGACCATAATTTGATCCATGATCCTAAGGTATTCTGGCTGGAATAAAGTGTTTATAATGCAGTAAAAATGCAATATTATCATCATCAATAAATTTCATGTCCAACTCATAACAGATCAGAGAGTTATAAGCCCTCAAATCGCTTGTCAGAGCTGTTCTTCATTTTTAGGTTTTCCAGAAATGAAGAACAGTTCATGCTACCTTCTTTCGATCTTTATAACTTTCTGTATAAATATAATTTATGTGATCTAACACTTTAAGTATGTAGATGATATGTAAATGAAGAGATCTAATACACAAAACACATATAACATCAACAGAATCGATAGATACATGCCGGTCAAACCATACTGGAAAAATTGCTCATGAAGGTTCTGGGTTTTCCAGAAACCTTCATAAGGCAAAACGGTCAACGTACTTTGACTAGGGT
Organism: Panax japonicus; assembly: GCA_020205505.1. NCBI lineage: Eukaryota > Viridiplantae > Streptophyta > Magnoliopsida > Apiales > Araliaceae > Panax > Panax japonicus. The sequence goes on along the minus strand of CM035104.1, from coordinate 36,238,988 downwards.
TAAATTCGATCTTGTTCATGTTATATGTAATATAAAGGTATGAATGTGTAGTTCTAATGTCATATTACAACATCCAAACAACATCATGGACTAACTATCAAAGATAAGCAAGATCAAAGGCTTTAAAAATGGCTGTCAGAATTTCTGGAAATCTGGAAATTTTTCTGGGTTGCCCAGAAAGTTATTTTCGTTACCGGTCAACCCTGTTTGACCACTTATAACTTTTAATTTATACAAGATCTGGACCTGATTTAAGTTTCACACGAAAGACCACATTACATACTACATGTACCAACCTTCAAACAACCAAAAATACATAACAGATAAAGATTAAAGAGGTCTGAAATTAGACTGTCAGACACAAAAACAACAATTTTCCAGATTTTTGAAAATCATCAATTTGAGTACTTAGATGTTATGGATCTGTAAGATACCAACCCAGATCATTGACTAACACTACATATAACATATTACACCACATAAACATAACTTCTAACACAACATCAAAGGTCAGATTTTTAGGTTTAGTGTAATACCTTTCTTGATTAAATCCTTGATTCTAGACTACTGATTTGATAGTGGTGTTAGTGGGGCTTGAATATGGGACTGGTAAGCTAAAAAATTTCGTGGGTTTTTAGTGAGAGAGAGTTGGTGAGAGCTTTGGAAAGAAATGAGCAAAAATGAACATTCTCTATCTTTTAATCTATATATATAATGTGATGCAATGCATTTAGCTAAGATGTTGCTGCTGAGACGTGTAATATGTAGGCACAAGGCTAGGTTAGAGTGGTTGAGCAACTACACGTAGGCCAAGATCTACATGTTTCCTCAAATAATTTAAGAGGGGCATTTTTATCATTTGGCTTAGAAATTTAATGGCATTTTGGTAACTTGTCAAACTCTTAGGGTTTAGGGTTTGAACCAATTTAGGTTTTAAAAGTAAAAAAAAAATCTAGGATTTCCAATTTGAACAAAAATGAAATTCTTAGTTTCAAAAATAAAAATTAGTTTTCTAAAAATACAATTTAGAAATCCCTAATTAATTAGATTAGGTTTACTAATTGCATCACACATGAACATTAGGGTTTAAAGTTCACTAATTTAGCATTAAGCTTGCTTACTTATCAATTATGGTTTACAATTAGCCAATTTAGGGTTTATAAATTTAAAATAATAATAATAATAATAATAATAAGGAATTATACCTTTTAAGAAAAATTTTATGGTATTGTAAATAATTAAGATTCTCCCTAATTAGGGTTAATATAATTAATATCGGTCACTATACACATTATAAGGATTATATAACAACAGTCTTAAGCTTGCAATCGAGTCTTGAATTAGGGTTTATAATAACTAATTAGGGTTTCTAAATTTAAAAATTAGGTTTCCAAATTTAGTAATTAGGGTTCTCAGTTAATTAGGGTTTCAAATTAATTAGGTTTCAAAAAATTAGGATTTCTAGATATAAATTAGGGTTTCTCTAATTAATATTAAATATTAATAATACGTATCATATAACACATAACACTTGACATTTATAACATAACGTAATTACTTGAAATCTTACAGTCTTATTTGACTATCGAATTAGGGTTTATTAAAATAATACTAGAATTTTGTAATATTGTATCATAATTGACTAATCATTATCAGTGTACAGATATACTGTACATATTCATAGCATGAAATAAAATAATATTATATTAATATTCTCATTACTTGATCAAAATCAAAAATTAGGGTTTGGATTTCATATCTGATTTTCTTACAAATACATCCCATTATTAATTAAGTTAAATAATTAGCTTAATTAATTCTGTAATAAATTCGTATAATAAAATAGAATAATTATTATAATAATTCTAATAACCATTTCATATATTATTTAAATAATATATAATTATATTTTCATGGAAAATAATTAATAAAAATATTTCTATTATAAAATTAATTATTAAAAGAATAAACTTTATAATAATCAATAATTCTAAAATAAAATTATTTATAAATATTCATGTAATAAATATATTTTTATTTATCACATAAATACATGTACACCTTATCTTGTACAAATACTCATCCTTAAAATAATAAAAAAAAAATTATACGCAAAATTTTTGATTTAATTAAATAAAAATATCAGGTTGTTACATCAAATCCCGATTTTGCTCCATTCCAGCCCTCAAATCCCTCTTGTATATTTGGTCAAGAGATTCATGCACTATAAAGTTAACAACATCAATAGCAAAAATAGAATTAACATAACCAAGATACCTCTTAACTTTATATATGCTGAACTGGACATGTGTGTCGTCCAATTCCATGTGTAAGGTCCCATGGTGTTTATCATTGTGTGTTGTTGTTGGTACAAGGAAAGCATCATCATCTATGTCCTCCTTATAGAAATCTGCAGGAATTATTAATTCTTCCATCTCTACCTCTTGTTCATCCTTTTCAGACTTTGAATACCTGATTTCTTCAAATTTAGCAATAGTCTCGAGCACATCCAAATGGTTTCCACTAGTGAACTCCTTATCATCTTTAAGTTCTTGTTCCTTATTTGCCATTTCTTCAAGGAATTTTTCATTAGACTCTGTATACCACGTTGACTTTTTCCAACTTTCCAATTCCTTGTTAGAACTTGGGGAAAAGGTAGTTTCAGTTCATAAGCTGAAAGAGGTGGAAATTTGTGCTTGAGTACATCACTACTGCCTATTTCACTATTGTCGGACTTGCTTTGTATTGACTTTTCTTGTTGCTAATCCTCTGCACCACATCTCAATGTTATGGAACTTACATTTTCAACAGTTTGAGAAAGTTACCTCCCTACTGTGGTTGCAAGTTGACCAACTTGGTCCTTCAGATCTTGAACAGAAGTTCTTGTCTCCTGCTGGAATTGTTGTGTCTGGCACATGAATTGTTGTGTTTGGTTCATGAATTCCTTGAACATATCCTCCATAGATGTCCTAGAATTGATTGGTACTTCTTGGTTTTCAGTGTGGTACTGAGGTTGAGCTTGCTGAATAACTTGCGTATTCCTTGTAGCCATTTGTCGAACCAAAGCAATTAAATCAGAAATCTGCTGCTCCAAGTCTCTCGTGCTTACCCCATTTACCCTTTGTGGTGTGTGATTCATCTTAGTTTCATACTGCTGTGAGTTAGCTGCCATGTTTGCAATTAAGTTCCTTGCCGTTTCTGGAGTCTTATCTACCAGTGCTCCTCCATTTGCTGCATCAATCATGCTTCTTTCCATTGGTAGCAACCCTTCATAGAAGTACTGGATCAAGTAATGTTCATCAATTCCATGAGGTGGATAGCTGGAACACAACTTCTTGAACCTTTCCCAATAATCATAGAGATTTTCTCCATTAAACTGCCTGATTCCACATTCCACATATCTCCTTTCTTATATTGGTAACTCTTGATACAGGAAAATACCTCTCCAAGAATAACCTTTGCATACTAGTCCATGATTGTATTGATCCTGAAGGTAGATAGTATAACCAGTCTTTAGCCAAATCTGCTAATGAGAATGGAAAAAGTCTAAGCTTGATCTGCTCCTCTGCCACTCCTTGTGTTTTCATCGTGGAACACACCGCATAGAACTCCTTTAGATGCTTATATAGATTTTCACCTATATGACCACGAAAAGTAGGCAAAAGATGAATTAGTCTAGGGTTAAGTTCAAAAGCAACATCTAAAGTAGGATACTCAATACAAAAAGATGGTTGAGTCAGATCAAGAGTAGACAAATCTTTCTGTAACGCCCGAGAATTTCGAATTTTCAATGAATTAAATTTTTTATTTGATTATATGGATTAAATGAATTTAATTGAGTAATTATGTGAGAAAGATGTTCGAAGGTCGTTTTATGACCTAGAATGTGTGGATGTGGTTAGTATTCTGGCTTTGTGCTAGAATTAATTGTTGTGAATTATCAAGACGAGAACGAAGGTTTTCCGAGAATGTTTGCGTAAAAACACTATTCATTCAATTTCGTTCGGAGCTAGGGTTTGAAATTCTGAGAAACGCATAATGTTAGAATATTACGATAGTATGGAATATCCAATAATAATTCAGTTACGGCAAATGAAGTTTTCGTCTGCGGACTTAAAACCTAAAGGTTGAGTATATTGATTTCCGAGAATGAAATGAAACGCGTGGAAGTAATTGCGTTAGGGTTAAGGCATGTGTTATACAATTAAGATACTATTTAGCATCTATGTATAATATGACGAGTTAATACGAAGTACAATACGATAATCATACTAGTATTATACGGAAAGAATATGTGAAGTATATGTAGAATACAATTCGTATTCTAGAATTAAGTTTAGACTTAATGTTAATTCATTTGGTTGGATTATGTTTAGCCCAATCCATTGAATGAGCAAGCCCAAGGGATTAAGTGGTAAGCCCAAGTCAAGGCCCAATATTAGATTGGTTAAGCCCAGTTCAAGAAAACCGAACCGTAGATCGAACCGGTGGGTCACCGAATGGGTAAAACCCATGGGGCAACCCATGGGGATGACCCACGGGCAAGGTGGACCGGCCACTAGGTGTGCAAGGCAAGCACATCACTTGGTCACCAAGTATTTTACTTGGTGACAAAGTGGTAAATAAGTAAGGAGGTGGATAATTGGATATTTTTGCCCCTCATTTGGTTTTCTATAAATAGAAAGCTAGGTTTGGATTTTTGTTGTTTTACAAAGCTTGTCCAACATATTTAAGAGATAGAAAAGAGCTAGAAACTTATAATCATTCTACTTCCAAGCAAACCATTAGACGTTTATCAAGAACGTTAACTACTTCAAGGTAAATTCTCATAAACCGTAATCTTCTTCTTTTTCGATTTCTTTCTCATAGAAGAATCGTAGATGGGTGGGGCATATTTATTGAGGAGAGAAAAGGATGCCTAGTAATGACCAAATCATTGATAGGACATGACCAAATAGAAATCGTAAGTGGTTACGTGAGTTAAAACCATAAAAAGTCTTGAACGTGAACTTAGTTTTGAATGAACATTTAAGAATCGATATAACTAAGGAATGTGCCTATTTCTTGGTTAGGATGTAAATATGAAGTCCATGGAATATTTCATGTAATTTGGATTAGAGAACATTAGTAACGAAGTTATGGCAGATTTTACGAAAATAGACGTTAAACGTCGAAAACGTATATAGTCCGGATTAATGGTCAAAAGTTGTCGTGTGACTTAAAAACGTTGGTTTTCAATGTCAACACGTGAGATAAGATAATTAAGAGTCGTTGGCGAAAGAATCGTCGCATTCTGACTTATAACAAAGAAAACGAGTATTGAACAGACGAAAATGTTAAACGAACGCTTAAAAATGAACTTAAAGGTGAATTCCAAGTTAACAGATTTGAAAAGGTAAAATTCTTATATAAACACGTAAAGGATGTAATTTGTGACTTGTAGGAATTTGAATGGACCAATTCGGATGTAAAATGAACAAATTAGGAAGGCGAGAGTTTCATTAAGAAACCAAACTGTTTTGGCCAAACTGGTGCGCAGGTTCGGCCCCGCAGCGCCAAACCCTGTGTTTTCTATCACACCGCAGTGCCAGTTATGGCCGAGAGAAATTAAAAAGGTCTGGAGACTCGCGCCGCAGCGCGAGAGTTTGTGCATGGACTCGCGCCGCAGCGCCGAGTCCGGGCAAAACCTCTGGAGAGTGACGCCGTAGCCCCACTATAGAGTAAGAGTTGTCGCGATGCAGCGCCGGCAGTAGAAAAGTCTTGACCAAGTTAGTTTTCATTCCATTTTGAATGTTGACTTAATGTAAGACAACGAAGGTACTTAATGTACATTATAAGACTTACCTTAACTCACGTATAAGATGTTAATGTATGAAGATCTAGTAAGGTTTAATAGTAATTAAACGAAGAACATAAAGACGTAATAAGTGAACCGTGAATGACATTCAACGTGTTAGTTCACCAATAATAATCGAATGTCGGTTTAATAATGACGTAAGAACGTTAATGAAACGTAACGAAGGATTGAAAGTTGAATCGACTTTAATAACGAAGTTAATTCAAATAAAACATAGAAGAGAAAGAAGTTGGTTAGAATCGTAAAGATTAGTTTGTTTGATAACTAATTGCAGTGTTCTATGTGAAAGTATCATGTAGATCCTGTAAAGACTGAGAATAGTTGAATTATAAATTCGAAGACGCTTGAAGGCAAGTCTTTCTTGACGCTTGTCTAACCTTCGTGTTAGCCAAGTTTTTAAGTGATGCATGTTATACAATGCATGAATGGTAATAAAGAAAGGGTCGATGCCTGTTTTATACTGGCTAGACAAGTATTGGAGAGTTGATTGATTTGTTTACAAGTCTATTGATATAGAAATGTTAACGCTATCCTACGCCAAGTATTTGGTACGGATAATAAGGTAAGTTTGTCTATGAACAAACAAAAGTATTTTCATCGATTATTCGATGGGCACGTGAGGTTGCCAAATGTTAAACGTAAATATGTTTAACGTAAGAGTGTTGATCAACATAGAGTACAATAGGCTGATCATCTAGAAGTGCTCGTAAGTAAAGATGGATGGATGGCCTTAGTGCCAGATATCCTTTTCAAGTATGAAAACGAAAAGAGTATGTTCATGGTCTATTGACCGGTTCATCATTCCTAAGCTATTATTTATGCTCTGGAATTACTGTATGAGAAGTATTAGTCAAATATTTCATAATGCTTCATAGATAATTATTCAGATATATAATTAAAGCATGTACTTGTTGAGGTGATATTCATATGATTCGTTGTTAAGACTTGTTGAGCTATTTATGCTCATTCTTGTTTGAACCATATGTTTGCAGCTAAAGCCGAACGAACTGAGAGTTCTAAGAGAGATAAAGGCAAGGCTAAGATGTATAATTAATCGTCCTGTAATAGACTAGTATGTTTGTATGTAATATACTTATGAAGAATAACTAATGTATTCGGTTATGAACCTGGGAAAGGATTTATTACAAATATAATACAAAGATAGTAATTACACTCATTTTGTTGTTATTTCAATGGAATGATTGTATGAAATGTAGTATCGTGGTGCACCATCTGTCGGGTTGGAAGATACCCAGATTTGGGGGTGTCACACTTTCAAAGTTCTGTTATTTTGTGGCACCGTCATCTCTTCCACTTCAAATGATGGAACAAGAGCTTCTTTTATATTTGTAGTTTTCTCTATCTCTTGATCAAAATTTAAGTCAATAAAGTTAGAGAATTGAGTCATAAAACAAAAACAAAAAGAAAATAATAAAAATAAATGAAAACAAAGAATAAACAAAACAAATAACACTCCCCGGCAACGGCGCCAAAATTTGGGAGCTGTCGTTTACACTCCTAAATTAACCTCACTTTCACTTTACAAATTTAAATAATTAGCACAGTAGTAAGCAAGGATCGATCCCACAGAGAGTGATTTGTTTTATATTTATCCTATGATTTCTAATGAATAGGGGATTTTGAATTAATTAATTAAATTAACAAGAATAAACTAATAAGAATAAACAATGAATAAAAAGCTTCAGTTCTTAAGTTCAGTATCACCTTTTTACAATAATAGATTAATCAAGTGTAACATTATTTACCCTTCAATGAAACTAATAGCCCTAGGTAACAAAAAGCTCTGCTACTCAAAACTTCCCTTAGATTGTCACTCAATGAAATAAGCTCTTCACAAGATTCTAACAATTATATAACCTAAAATAAGCTCTCTAGATTTAATATAATATCAGCATTAAGAACTAGGGAATTAGACTATTCCAAGCAACAAACACATGAGCTCGGATTGTTTAACTTGTCTTCTGATAATCATATCAATACTTAAAAGCTTGTCCACAATCAGATATTACTAGTTACTACTTGTGATTAGAAACAATATCAATTACACGTAATATTATTCCTTGATTTAGCATATGATATTTGTTAACCAACTCAATCCTGCAGAAATCAAATCAGTTAAGCCAAATAGCATTCAGAAATTAAATCAGATTATCAAGAATGAATTTCATGTGAGAAGGAATAAAAAATGAATACTCAATTAACCAATAATTATAAATAAGCTTCAATATCCCTTAGAACTGAATAAAAAAAACTTAGCTCATGTCTTCAATCCCCCAATGTTGTAGATGAGAGAATGTAGTAGATGATTGAATGAATAAAACCCTTACTCTCATCCTCTATTTATAGTGCTAGATAAAGTCCTAAATCCTATAGGAAGTAGAAATCCAAATCCTAAAAGGAATTACAAATCATAACTAGTTTCCATAAAGAAATAGAATCCAATTTGGAAATAAATCTTAGTCTTAAGATATTCTAATTCTAATAGAAATATCAATCCAATTCCATGTAGAAATCTGTCAAAATATGCTTTTAGAAACTTTCCAAAAATTTAAGATTTCCCAATTTTCCCGCTCAAATTCACTGGGGCGAATTTTCATTTTCTGCTGCGATGTCCTTTGGTAAAATGAGCATAACTTTTGATCTGGAAAGATTTACGGGGCCTGCAACCTATCAAAACGAATATATCGACGAGATCTACAACTTTCATGCTTTGATATTAGACAGATTATGGTTGTATCAATGTTGAAATCAGGCTCCAACTTACTGCTATGCAAATTGCAACTTCCAAACTTTGTGGTTCAACTTCCCTCTGGTAAAAAGATCATAACTTTTTAATACGAACTCCGATTAGGACAATTCAAGATATTCCAGAAAGCTAAGGAAGAGCTCTACAATAAAATCTAAGTCCCAAACCAAGATTATGCATCTAACATAATGCTAAAAACCCTGCAAGTTTCCTTTTTTCCTCATTTCAGCTCCAATTCCTTCTGAAATCATTAAACACCTTAATAAGCTCATATACACATGAAACATGCAATAAAACTAAATATAATGGAATCAAAATAAATGAATAATATGCACTCATCAAATTTCCCCACACTTAGCCTTTTACACATCCTCGTGTAAACCATAAGTTTAATTTCCAGAAAAATTCTATTTAACCATCATGTCAAAAAATTTCAAGGTACAAATCATGATTATGAACACTAAATTTGCAAAAATCTTAATCAATGCCTTATCAATTAACTCACAATGAACAACCTTACTATTTCACCAATGAATTTCATTAAACCAAATTGTAGCCACATAAGTAACTTTCCCAAAATCTGTATACTTACTCAATTTAGTTACCATGGAGCAAAAACCGTGCACACTGACTCACACCCAAGAACAAATTTTTCTTGATTTTAAGTTTTTTTCATAGAACCTTGTTTTTAGAACAGATGAATGTATTTTCATGCTTTTTTCGTATATTTTTTTTTCTTTTCTTGACATGTGCAATGTCTCCTTTTCTTAGGCTTTTCAGAATTATCCATTAACGAACTTCCCACCAATGACTCCAAACCAGATAATCTTAGGGCGCTAGGTGTAGAGACACCCCTAAGACTTACTTATTCAAGTAACAAAGGTCACAAAAGTCAACTAGTCAAGCTGCTTTTATCCATCATAATTTTCAGCGTGAATACTGATGCTTCCCGAGGCTTGGATACTCAGTTATTTCGCACAATGGACATTGAAGCAGATTTTCATTTCTTATTTTTTTCCTTCTTTTTTTTTCTTTTTTCATTCAACATTTTTTTCACATGGTTCTGCAACAACATAAGCAAGTTAAACAGTTTTAAGTCATGAAATCAGTGCACATAGACAACTCCACAAATAACTTAGTCAAATAAACATGTTTATCATATTCAAGTACTCGTGTATCACAAGTTCAATTTAAATCAATTACTATGGATCATGGCTTAGTTTTCATCATTCATTAACTAATTAAGCATCAAGTAGATCTGAAATTTAGCATTAATTTTTAATCTTTGACTTTAATCTTTTTAACACATAGCCAAATAGAACCATGAAACCAGAATTTTCAAAACTTTTCAAAAGCATCAAATTTTCAAATTTCCCATAAAAATCATATTAATATCCCTAAATAAAATAAAAACCTAAATCTTCCCCCCCACACTCAAACCTTACATTGTCCCCAATGTAAGAAAATCATGCAAAGAAGAAAATACTACTAGCTAATATGCAATAAAAAAAACTCAAAAGTGAAGGGATAGAAAAATCAAATCTGAGATCCTGGGTTGCCTCCCAAGTAGTTGCCCTTGTTTATTGCCATTGGTTTGACATCATCCTTCTCATCCTATGTAATTGGACGTGTGTACTTCAACTGGATTGGTAAAAATTTCAATTCTTCATTAGGAGCATCCTTCAAATGTAAAGCCCCTAAACTCAAGTACTTGAAACCCAAACTCGGTGCTTCACGATACCATTTCCATTAGTGGAATAATACTAATAATAATAACAATAATATAAAAATCAAACATAATTTATATTTATCAGAGTCTAATCCCAATTACGTAACTTTTACTATAATTCTTTACATGATATATAATACATATCATTGTCTATATATTGTTTAACTATTACAAAATGTACCATTAAACATGTTCTGTTTGCTTTCCTTTTCACTTGTTCTTGTCTAAATCTTTGAGTTGTTCATGCTTAGCTGAAAACATTTAAATTTAAGCAAGGATGAGCATTTGGATGCCCAACAAGTAATAACAATTAGGAATATAATTAACTGAAAGAAATAAATGTTTTCTTTGTACATCACTTCTACAATGAATTTATAGTTGTGAAGTAAACTAAACCGATAATAATAACATAACAATTCTATCTTAAATTTTTGAAACTACTTATAGACTATATATATAGGGTAGTTGACCTACTATGAACATTATTTTTAGTTTTTGCTAAGGTTTAGCAGAACTTCATCTGCAAACCATCATAACTTACGGGCGTTAGGTTGTACTTCTCATGGGCCCTGTATTGATCAATACTACATTACAAGAACGATATGATCGTTGACTCTGTCCGCCTTGGGCGCATAAAAGTTTTCCGTGATCAGGATGTTCATACTTAGTCTGGAATCCGAACCAAAACAATTTGATTGAATACAAAAGTTTTTTTATCTTATTCAATTATATAAAAATATCGGGTTGTTACATTCACCCTCCTTTACAAAGATTCTGTCCCCGGAATCACTGTTTTAAAACCTATACATACAAGGGAACATAACATATACAATCATTGCGAGTAAATCTCAATCAAAATTGATCAAACTGATATTTAACTATTCAGCATAAAGCTTATCTATCTGCTTATAAAAAAATTGATTTCTAATAGAACTTAATTTCCTCCTTCAAAATAATTTATAAAATAATTTACTATATATAAGAAAATAATATATAAGAAATAAAATTGGTTTGAGTAATACCTGGAGTTGCATCCCCGGCTGCTACAGTTTCTTGAACGGTCATGTTGAAGACGTTTGCGATTGATTTCGTTGGTTTGATTATTGATGTTGGTCCCGGCGTCGCCAATGTCCTGCTGCCTTTTCCCGTATTTGCATTCCTTGCCTCCTTTCTCCTTCTTGGACAGTCTTCCACCTTATACTCCATTGATTCACTTTTAAACACACAGACTTCCCTTTATCTCCTTTCCTTTTATCTTATAGGTGACAAAACTATCTTTTGCCCCTTCGTTATCCTAGCTATCACAAACACGTTAACAGGTTCAGTTGATCTTCCGAATCCTGGTATTACGATGACCTTGAAGTCTTTGACGTTCGTTGATCGATTATCTGGCTGATCTCCCCGCGACTGGTATTCTGTTCTGCATAGTTTGATCGTCCATATTCACAAAATTCTGTATCGGGTCTAGTTGTCTTCTAGCTTTGTTGACAGGTTCTTCTGTCCGTGTATTTCATTTTTGTCTCCTTAGCGGCATTATCATAGTTTATTCTTTATTCTAAGCCTTATCGTATACGTATAATCATATAATACAAAACTTTTTATTCGAATAATCATTTACTCAAAATATTAGATTTTGAAATTTTGGTTTTCTGCATTAACTTGTACTCATATAATTAACTATTATCTTTATACCAACTTATTTCATTAATCCCATATAAATTCATACTCATATCACTTGACATACCATATCACATATTGCTTTATTCATCCGTTATCCCTTTGTGACTCAAAAGTCGGGAATCGCTGACACAACTTATATAAAATTTGAAAAATTTTACCTTATACAAACATACCTATCATATACATAACATAGAATCATACATATTCAAGTAATATTAGTACTACTTATTTCTTACGCCTCCACTAAGGATCAGTTGCTTAGAAATCTGTCTATTCCCATTATCCTCAATAATCTATTCACACATAACTACACCTAGTTCGTCCAACTTACCATACATTATGAGTTTAAGAACTCACCACAAACATATGAGTTTAAGAACTCGACATTGACCACATATTCCTTAACTATAATTTACCTATCAGTCATACTATCGTTTCAGTGTCTGGTACTAAACTTTTCAAATCAACCACCTCATTGAGGTAGCTTTCAATGTGAGCCTCTGTTTCAGCTATTAACTTTAATATTGGCTCGGGGTACGAGTTTGATCCTACTTTACGACATGAGGGTATCCTAATCCTTTTCTATCTGACATCTATACACCTAAGTTATCCTGATTATCAACTAATATATACACAACAAATAATAGTTTTATACAAGTTATCTTTTATTTTGTTTGACGGTGAATTTATTCAATTCATCTCCTTATAAACTCTATATGAGTTATTTGTATTTTCAACGTTTCCCTCTGTTCTAAGGTTATAGACTAAGGTCTAACCCACCTAAGGTTTTTAACCCTAAGCTTTGATACCAACTTGTAAAGCCCCCAAACTCGGGTACTTGAAACCCGAACTCAGTGCTTCACGATACAATTTCTATGAGCGGAATAATACTAATAATAATAACAATAATATAAAAATCAAACTTAATTTATATTTATCAGAGTCTAATCCCAATTACGCAACCTTTACTATAATTCTTTACATGATATATAATTCATAATATTGTCTATATATTGTTTAACTATTACAAAAGGTACCATTAAACATGTTCTGTTTGCTTTCCTTTTCACTTGTTCTTGTCTAAATCTTCGAGTTGTTCATGCCTAGCTGAAAACATTTAAATTTAAGCAAGGATGAGCATTTGGGTGCCCAACAAGTAATAACAATTAGGAATATAATTAACTGAAATATTTTTTTTGTACATCAATTCTACAATGAATTTATAGTTGTGAAGTAAACTGAAACGATAATAATAACATAACAATTCTATCTCAAATTTTTGAAACTACGTATAGACTATATATATATAGGGTAGTTGACCTACTATGAACATTATTTTTAGTTTTCTCTAAGGTTTAGCAGAACTTCATCTGCAAAACGTTATAACTTACGGGCATTAGGTTGTACTTCCCATGGGCCCTGTATTGATCAATACTACATTACAAGAATGATAGGATCGTTCACTTTGTCTGCCTTGGGTGCATAAAAGTTTTCCCGTGATCGGGATGTTCATACTTAGTCTGGAATCCGAACCAAAACAATTTGATTGAATACAATTTTTTTTTCTTATTCAACGACATTTCGAAATTTGTGTCTAGCTGATCAAATAGCTTAGACAGCTTATATATATATATATACCAACATGTGATTAAATACAATGATTATCCAAGTGGGGACACTTTGTAAGACCCCAAATAATTAATAAATGAAATTTAATTTCCTCTAATTATTATTTTGAATAGTAAGGGTTGATTTGATTAATGTGGATAGTTATGGGTAAAATACGTAAATATTTCAAAATAAACAAGTGGTTATAAAATATTCATTGTTGTCGAGGAATATTCGTTTGGCCGTGGAATATTCGTACTGTCGGGGAATATTCGTACGACGGCGCAGCCATGTGTGGGCCCCATAACAGAAAGCGATTGGATTAAGAAAACGACAAATATAAGTTGTTTAAAAATAACGGCGTAGTTGTTACCGTTAATACTGTTAAAATACTCGGTGGTTAAAACACAGTAGCACACGGTATTGCACCAATTATTGATTCTTACGTAAGAAGGCACTACTCAATAAAGGTTACAGTAATTACTGTTCAGTATTTTATTTTATTGGTTCAATAATTGTTGCGTTGATATTTTATATTGCTGTTGTTTCAATAATTGTCATTACACAGTATTTTTCATTATCGAAACAATAATTCATATTATCTGAATAATATTATTAGAAAACATTATTGGCAATGTCTAGAAAGTTCTGTCTAAGGAGAGGTTTGGTCACCTAATTGCGCGCCAGTAAGGAGAAATTCTTATTGAAAACCCCCCTCTTTCCTGGGAACTGTCTGGTTGTCAATATTGTGATTCTGTAATATTATTTGTGAATAATTAATTATTGATTTATATGATGAGGAAAATATTGATTTTATGTGGATATAGATGGAGAAAATTTTTAATGTGACAATTGTTGAAAATTGAAATTTTATCTTTTTCTGATAAAATAATTCATTTAAATATATATATTATTATATTTTAATAATATAATAATGGTGATATTTTTACAACGAATGTGGGATATATGAGTATACGAGGAAGAAGAGTATTTTTTTTGCATTAAATGTTTAAAACATGTTAAACATGTCGGTGGACCCCATTTATTGACTGAAATGTGATTATAGCCTCTAAAATCACCCGTTTGTGGATTTCGGTCAATTTCTGTTTGGAATTTGGAAAAACTCTCTTCTGCAAAGTTGTAGAGAATTAAATTTCCTATAAAAACTCGCGAGATTCGATTTTTTTTGACAAAAGGGTTATTTATTGTGAATTATTGAAGTTCCGAAGCTCCGAAATAATTGATTTTTGGAAGTTTAAATTATTTTAAATTAGAAAAACGTTTTTTCTTATTTTTACTAGAAGGTGGCATGTGGTTATTGAGCTAAAATCGGATTTCAAGTTTACGTAGAAGATTTATTATATATATTATTATTATATTTAATTTTTTGCTTTGGTGTTCTAAGCATTTTCCTATAAATAGGGTGCTTAGGTTAGAATTGAAAATCACACCAGAAACTGAAGTTTTCTCTCTCTATATTATCGAGCGTATTCTTGTGAATATTTTGAGTATACTTTGAATATTGCTATACGGTGAAAGTTCAAGTTATAGCCTATATCCAGTATTCCAATTAGAAGTACTGTTTTTCCGAGGTAAGGGATGTTATTTTCTTCTAAAATGATATTATTTCTTCAATATCATTATGTTGAAATATTGGTTGGAACTTTTTATCAAATTTGGAACTTTTTCATGTCGGAGTTACTATTCATGAGTTACTATTCACGAGTACTATTCACGAAGCGTGATGATGTTTTTTTGTGAAATTTCTATCTTTTAGTGTCGGAGTTACTATTCACATATACGGCACTATTCACGAATACGACACTATTCACCAAAAAATGAAATTCCTTCTTTTCGTCCAAAATATCTATTTTGGATACTAGCTTTGATTGTATCCATGTTTTGATCATTCTTGAATTTTACTTCAGTATGATTATTTATGAAGTAGTTTTGAACTTGGATTGTTTAAAGTACAAATCCTTAATACTTGTTATTTTGTTTCACTGGATTCGTTTCTTTAAAAATATTTTCATCATCCTCAGTCTTAAATGATGAGATTATTGAATATCTTTGGCCTGTAGTGCAAAGATGAATGATTTCTGATGAATATCTTTGGCCCGTAGTGCAAAGATGAACAGGTGTTTAGATGAACATGACCAACTGATGAATATCTTTGGCCTGTAGTGCAAAGATGAATATGTGATTCCAGATATATATTGTTTGATGTTACATGGATAAAAGATAGACGATGAACTTTTAAATTTATACATAGAAGATAGTAGTTTGCATTCTCTACTTAATTCTTCTAATGAATTATTATTTCCGCTGCGAATATTGATTTAAAACTTGTTGTCTATTGTATTATATTATATTTTTCCCTGTTGAAGACTAACGATAATTTGTTGAATATTATCTTAGTCATAATATTCTTTACTGGACTAGTTGAGCTCACCCTTTTCCTTTTTGTTCCATTTTTCTTCTCAGGAGGTGAGACTATAGCGAGTACGAGTCGGGGTATAGAATGAAGGTTCTAGAGAAAGTTATTTAGTAGTCCTCACCATTTTTGTAAAATAATGTATCAATAAATGTGATGAGGATGTATTTGAGTATAGATATTGTCTAGAAGATAATGTTTGTATTCAAACTCACAGTTTTACTGTTGTAATAATAAAGTTGTAGTTATTTTTGTACCATGTATTGACAACTCAGAATGGGTGATGTATACCTATTTTGGGGGTGTCACAGTTGGTATCAGAGCTTAGGGATATGATCTCTGGCGGAGATCGGGGAATAGAACTAGGAGGGGAGAGACGAGTAAATCCTTCGCTAGTGTGTCCTACCTAAGCTTATTTGTTAGTTGGTCAGTATATAGGGATATTATGTGATATATTGATTTCCTTAATTAACCCTTGTTTTATGACAGTATTTGAGAATGTCAACCGAGAATGTTAACAGTGGAGTTAATGAGACCGAGGAGATGCCTGTACTTACCAACGAGGAGAACGTGCAACAGGCTGGCAATGTTCCTCCTGTGAACAACACCACTGATTAGACGATGAATGACGCAATGTTTAGAAGCTTTTTGCAGTTCATGCAAAATCAGACGAGGGAGACTCGTGTTCAAAATACAGGAGGAAATTATAGCAATTCACGGGTTGTCACAGCCAAGCAGTTCAAAGAGTTGGGACCACCAGAATTTAGGGAAAGCCAGATCCGATCATGGCGGAGACATGGGTCAAGCAAATTACCAAGATATTCGATGTCTTGGGATGCACGGAGGAACAGAAGGTTCCATTCGCCACCTTTATGTTCCGTGGCGAGGCAGACTACTGGTGGGAGTCTGTGAAGCGTACCCATCCAACCGCACTCAGCATGTCTTGGGAGACGTTTCAGAAATTATTTAATGACAAATACTTTCCTGAAAGTGTTCGTCATATGAAGGAAGTGGAGTTCATCAGATTAGAACAAAATAACATGACGGTGTCTCAGTACGAGGTAAAGTTTGCAGAGTTATCCAGGTTTGCACCTCATTTGGTGGAGAATGAGGAACGTATGACGTGGATGTTTCTGAGAGGTTTGAAACCCGGCATACGTCAGTATCTCATTTCTCATAAATTTTCTCTCTATTCAGATGTTGTAAACAGGGCTCAATTATTAGAGCGAGATAACGAGTACGGACAACCGAGGAACCACAATCAGGATCATACCAGAGATAGCAGTCAATAAAACAACGATAACCAGTAGAGAAAGAGAAAGACGGACAAAAATGGTAACCACTCTGGTGGTAATCATGGCCATGAAAATAGAAGAAGCGAGTCAGGAGGAGATTTTAAAAAGAGGAGATTTAACAACGACCATGTGAAGACGACATTGCCGGCAGCAACTGGTTCTAAGGGAGGAGAACGACCACCGGTCATATGCTATAAATGTGGGAAAGAGGGACATATCAGTCCAAACTGCCCACACCAGTTCAAGGTATGCTATAATTGTGAAAAGGAGGGACATATCGCTCGAGATTGTACGGTATCGAAACCTAGTTCAGCGGGGACGGTGACTCAAAAGACTATCCCAGAAAAGTCAAAGTCAATGGTTCCTGGAAGAGCGTTTGTTGTGACTGGTCAAAATACGAGGAACCCAAACAAGGTGATCACGGGTAAGCTATTTATAAATTCTTGCGAAGTTTATACCTTACTTGATACTGGTGCTACCCATTCATTTATCTCTCCTGCTTGTGCTCAACGTTTAAACTTGACTCCGGAGAAATTAGACTTTGACTTATCTGTGGAGACTCCGTTAGGAGAAACATTCATCACATCCACTGTTTATAAATCTTATTTGATTCAAGTTGGCACCATCACCTTACCTGTTGACCTTATCTCTTTAAAGATACTTGCTTTTGATGTAATTTTAGGGATTGATTGGTTAACTACTCATCATGCCAAAATTGATTGTTTTCGTAAGGTTGTTAGTTTTTATATTCCTAATCAACCTGTTGTTCGAATTCAGGCAACTAAACCAATAAAATCAATCACTGTCATATTTAATCATAAAGCTATTCGTTTATTGAAAAACGGATGTCAAGCTTTCTTAGCCCATGTTATGGATTTAAATAAAGACACGTCAAAATTGAATAATATTCCTGTTGTTATTGACTTTCCTGACGTATTTCCCGAAGAACTTCCCGGTCTACCCCCAGAACGTGAAGTTGAATTCTTTATTGATCTTGAACCTGGTACAAAGCCCATTTCTAAAACCCCATATCGAATGGCTCCTATTGAACTTCAGGAGTTAAAGGTCCAACTACAGGAATTGTTGGACATCGGATTCATTCGTCCTAGTACATCTCCTTGGGGTGCTCCTGTTTTATTCGTAAAGAAGAAAGACGGGAGTATGCGACTTTGTATTGACTATCGGGAATTGAACCATGTCACCATCAAGAATAGGTATCCTCTACCTCGTATTGATGACCTGTTTGACTAGTTGCAAGGAGCACAATTCTTTTCAAAAATTGATCTTCGTTCTGGATATCATCAGCTGAAAATTAGAGCTGAGGATATTCCAAAGACTGCATTCAGAACTCGGTATGGGCATTATGAATTCTTAGTTATGTCTTTCGGATTGACTAATGCTCCTGCGGCTTTCATGGATATGATGAACCGAGTATTCAAGGATTATTTGGATCAGTTCGTTGTTGTCTTTATTGATGACATCCTTATATATTCCAAAAGCCGTGAAGATCATGAGCACAATTTGAAGCTGGTACTCCAAAGGCTTCGTGAAAACAAGTTATATGCTAAGTTGAAGAAATGCGAGTTCTGGCTTGAGGAAGTAGCATTCCTTGGGCACGTGGTGTCAAAACATGGAGTATCTGTGGACCCGGCGAAGATTGAAGCAATACAAAGTTGGGAGCAACCGAAGACGGTGACTGAAGTACGTAGTTTTTTGGGCTTAGCTGGTTATTATCGGAGATTCGTGGAAGGGTTTTCTCGAATCGCTACTCCGTTAACTCATCTAACTCGAAAGGATACAAAATTCATTTGGAGCGAGGAATGCAAGAAGAGTTTCCAAGAGCATAAAAGGAGACTTATTTCGGCACCTGTTCTAACAATACCATCTGGTTCGGACGGATTTGTTATCTACAGCGATGCTTCGGGCAAAGGGTTAGGATGTGTTCTCATGCAACATGGGAAAGTCATAGCCTATGCCTCGCGACAACTTAAAGAATATGAGAGTAATTATCCTACTCATGATCTAGAATTGGCAGCAGTCATTTTCGCGCTAAAGATCTGGAGGCACTATCTATACGGGGAGAAAGTGAAGATATATTCAGACCATAAAAGCCTCAAATATTTCTTCATGCAAAAGGAACTCAACATGCGGCAACGACGTTGGCTTGAGCTGTTGAAAGATTACGACCACACTATTCAATACCATCCTGGAAAAGTGAACGTGGTAGCTGACGCGTTGAGTAGAAGATCATATGCAGGAACGAGTGCGATGATGTCAAGTATACGCATAGAGCCAACTTTAATAGAAAAAGTTAAGGTTGCTCAAGCCACCGACCCGGAGCTGATGCGTATGAAGAAGAAAGTACAAGAAGGAGCTATTCCGGAAGCGAGAATTGATGAAAAAGGAATACTTCGAGTCCACTCTAGACTTTGTGTTCCTAACGACTTTGATTTGAAGTACAAGATCATGATGGAGGCACACAATACACCGTTTGCAATTCATCTTGGAAGTACTAAACTGTATCGTGATCTTCGACATACATTTTGGTGGAACAATATGAAGAGAGAGATTGCAAAGTTTATCTCAACATGTTTAACTTGTCAACGTGTAAAGGCGGAGCATCAAGTGCCTAAGGGACCATTGCAACCACTTGAGATTTTGAAATTGAAGTGGGAACACATTACCATAGATTTCGTTACGGGTCTTCCTACGGTTTCACAAGGCATCAATGTTATTTGGGTTATTGTTGATAGATTAACCAAGTTTGCTCATTTCTTGCCGATACGGGAGACTTATTCCCTTGAACGTCTTGCTCAAATGTATGTAAATGAGATTGTGAGGTTGCATGGCATGCCAGTATCTATAGTTTCAGATCGTGACCCAAGATTCACTTCAAGATTTTGGATTAGCTTACAAAAAGCTATGGGCACGGATTTACGATTCAGTTCGGCATACCATCCTCAAACGGACGGACAATCAGAAAGGACTATTCAAACTCTTGAAGATTTATTAAGACTCTGTGTCCTAGACTTTAAGGGAAGTTGGGATAAGTATTTACCATTGGTGGAATTCTCCTACAACAACAGTTATCCGGCAAGTATAGGTGTGGCTCCATTTGAAGCATTATATGGACGAAAGTGTCGCTCTCCAATATGTTGGGATGAGGTGGGTGAAGTAACATTGTTGGGACCCGAGTTAGTACGTATGACTACCGAAAAGATCCAAATGATTCGACAACGTATACGAACGGCACAAGATCGACAAAAGAGTTATGCGGATCTTCATCGAAAGGACGTGGAATTTAGTATAGGGGATCATGTATTATTGCGAGTTGCTCCATGGAAGGGAGTTACAAGATTTGGGAAGAGAGGAAAACTCAATCCACGATTTATTGGTCCATTTCAAATTCTTGACCGAGTAGGTAATGTAGCATATAGACTCGCGTTACCTCCAAGTATGTCTCGTGTTCATAATGTGTTTCATATATCTGTGCTTTGTAAATATGTGAAAGACCCGAACCACGTCATTGAGTTAGAACCGGACGAGATAGCCGAAGATTTAACGTATGAGGAGGTACCTGTCAAGATCTTGGATAGGAAGGAACATGTCCTACGCACAAAGGTTATACCACAAGTTAAAGTTTTGTGGAGAAATCATGCTATATAGGAAATGACCTAGGAATTGAAAACGGAAATGAAAGCGAGGTATCCTCACCTTTTCGAAACACCAGGTACGTACGACAATTTTGAGGACGAAATTTCATAAGAAAGGGAGGTTGTAAGACCCCAAATAATTAATAAATGAAATTTAATTTCCTCTAATTATTATTTTGAATAATAAGGGTTGATTTGATTAATGTGGATAGTTATGGGTAAAATACGTAAATATTTCAAAATAAATAAGTGGTTATAAAATATTCATTGTTGTCAGGGAATATTCGTTTGGTCGTGGAATATTCGTACTGTCGGGGAATATTCGTACGACGGCGCAGCCATGTGTGGGCCCCATAACGGAAAGCGATTGGATAAAGAAAATGGCAAATATAAGTTGTTTAAAAATAACGGCGTAGTTGTTACCGTTAATACTGTTAAAATACTCGGTGGTTAAAACACAGTAGCACACGGTATTGCACCAATTATTGATTCTTACGTAAGAAGGCACTACTCAATAATGGTTACAGTAATTACTGTTTAGTATTTTATTTTATTGGTTCAATAATTGTTGCGTTGATATTTTATATTGTTGTTGTTTCAATAATTGTCATTACACAGTATTTTTTATTATCGAAGCAATAATTCATATTATCTAAATAATATTATTAGATAACATTATTGGCAATGTCTAGAAAGTTCTGTCTAAGGAGAGGTTTGGTCACCTAATTGCGCGCCAGTAAGGAGAAATTCTTATTGGAAAGCCCCCTCTTTCCTGGGAGCTGCCTGGTTGTCAATATTGTGATTCTGTAATATTATTTGTGAATAATTAATTATTGATTTATACGATGAGGAAAATATTGATTTTATGTGGATATAGATGAAGAAAATTTTTAATGTGACAATTGTTGAAAATTGAAATTTTATCTTTTTCTGATAAAATAATTCATTTAAATATATATATTTTTATATATTAATAATATAATAATGGTGATATTTTTACAACGAATGTGGGATATATGAGTATACGAGGAAGAAGAGTATTTTTGTTGCAATAAATGTTTAAAACATGTTAAACATGTCAGTGGACCCCATTTATTGACTGAAATGTGATTATAGCCTCTAAAATCACCCGTTTGTGGATTTCGGTCAATTTTTGTTTGGAATTTGGAAAAACTTTCTTCTGCAAAGTTGTAGAGAATTGAATTTCCTATAAAAACTCGCGAGATTCGAATTTTTTTTGACAAAAGTGCTATTTATTGTGAATTAGTGAAGTTCTGAAGCTCCGAAATAATTGATTTTTGGAAGTTTAAATTATTTTAAATTAGAAAAACGTTTTTTCTTATTTTTACTAGAAGGTGGCATGTGGTTATTGAGCTGAAATCAGATTTCAAGTGTACGTAGAAGATTTATTATATATATTATTATTATATTAAATTTTCTGCTTTGGTGTTCTAAGTATTTTCCTATAAATAGGGTGCTTAGGTTAGAATTGAAAATCACACCAGAAACTGAAGTTTTCTCTCTCTATATTATCGAGCGTATTCTTGTGAGTATTTTGAGTATACTTTGAGTATTGCTATACGGTGAAAGTTCAAGTTATAGCCTATATCCAGTATTCCAGTTAGAAGTACTGTTTTTCCGAGGTAAAGGATGTTATTTTCTTCTAAAATGATATTATTTCTTCAATATCATTATGTTGAAATATTGGTTGGAACTTTTTATTAAATTAGGAATTTTTTCATGTCGGAGTTACTATTCATGAGTTACTATTCACGAGTTACTATTCACGAGTACTATTCACGAAGCGTGATGATGTTTTTTTGTGAAATTTCTATCTTTTAGTGTCGGAGTTACTATTCACATATACGGCACTATTCACGAATACGACACTATTCACCAAAAAATGAAATTCCTTCTTTTCGTCCAAAATATCTATTTTGGATACTAGCTTTGATTGTATCCATGTTTTGATCATTCTTGAATTTTACTTCAGTATGATTATTTATGAAGTAGTTTTGAACTTGGATTGTTTAAAGTACGAATCCTTAATACTTGTTATTTTGTTTCACTGGATTCGTTTCTTTAAAAATATTTTCATCATCCTCAGTCTTAAATGATGAGATTATTGAATATCTTTGGTCTGTAGTGCAAAGATGAATGATTTCTGATGAATATCTTTGGCCCGTAGTGCAAAGATGAACAGGTGTTTAGATGAACATGACCAACTGATGAATATCTTTGGCCTGTAGTGCAAAGATGAATATGTGATTCCAGATATATATTGTTTGATGTTACATGGATAAAAGATAGACGATGAACTTTTAAATTCATACATAGAAGATAGTAGTTTGCATTCTCTACTTAACTCTTCTAATGAATTATTATTTCCGCTGCGAATATTGATTTAAAACTTGTTGTCTATTGTATTCTAGTATATTTTTCCTTGTTGAAGACTAATGATAATTTGTTGTATATTATCTTAGTCATAATATTCTTACTGGGATAGTTGAGCTCACCCTTTTCCTTTTTGTTCCATTTTTCTTCTCATGAGGTGAGACTATAACGAGTACGAGTTGGGGTATGGAATGAAGGTTCTAGAGAAAGTTGTTTAGTAGTCCTCACCATTTTTGTAAAATAATGTATCAATAAATGTGATGAGGATATATTTGAGTATAGATATTGTCTAGAAGATAATGTTTGTATTCAAACTCACAGTTTTACTGTTGTAATAATAAAGTTGTAGTTATTTTTGTACCATGTATTGACAACTCAGAATGGTTGATGTATACCTATTTTGGGGGTGTCACACACTTGTATAACCATATATAGAAATTAACGAACAGAATAAATATATCTGAATTATCATATACTAACTTGTTGATAAACAATGATCGGATATAGAATATATCACAATAGGGTTAATAATATAGCATATAAATAATATAATTCTGAAACTTCTTACTCATGTCCATTGCATAAAGGAAATGCAAATGTAAGATACTTGCCTGATGCGCTGCTTACAGTTCGTAACTTAGTTCTATCTTTATATAACACCTATCAGTAATAAGATCATTTGATCGATTAGAATAAAACACATAGCACTGCTTATTGCAGTCAACACATAACGTAATCACATTGTCACATATATTCCACAACCATTGAATCACAAATAAACAAATATCTAATCAAATTATCAAAGTCCAGATCAATTTCTTTAACATGTCGGTGTACCGACGGCTTTATTGGGTAATTATCGAGTTTAAGACTCTATCATGTAGTTCAATATTTGTAAGTATCAGTCATATTATTTTTAAATGACTTATAATAAATTTTAAACATTTATTATAGTTTATCAAAAATTTTCAAACATCAGAATTATTATTAAATTATTTAAATATTAATCAATTCTATTATCATTAATATTTAATTAATATTAAACCATTAATGAAACCATTGTCAAAAGGTTAAAGTTATTTATAATAACTCAAAATACTTTTAAAGTATTAATATTACACTTAAATGATTTTTAAAACAATTAAAATCATTTTTAAATAATTATCATTAATATTTAAATATTAATATACAATTTATCAAAATATTAAAAGTCATTAATTATAACTTAATAATATTTTTAATTCATTAATTTCCTTATTAAATGATTTTTAAATAAATAAAACTATTTATTTAATATAATTATTAAATAAATTTAATATCATTAATATTAAATTAATAATCATTAAAATTAAATTATTAATGAAATTATCCTTAAAATATCTTTAAACACTTTACTTTTATTTTAAATGATTTTATAATATAAAAATCATTTTTAAACTAATTTATTTAATATGATTATTAAATAATTCTATTATCATTAATAGTAAAAAATTAATGAAGTTTACCTTTAAATATTGAAAGTTATATTTTATAACTTAAAATATTTTTAAACTATTTATTCTCATTTAAAATTATTTTTTTGATATTAAAATCATTTTTAAACTAATTTATTTAATATAAATATTAAATAAATCTAATATTATTAATATTAAAATATTAATATTTTTCATGACAAAATATCAAAAGTTATAATTTATTATTATTATTATTATTATTATTATTTTGGGTCGGGTCGGGTATATTTATTTTTGATGGATGGGTTATAGCTTATGTGTGTAATGACTAATATTCAATAAATATTTCTTTTTTTCATGTCAATTTTCTCTCTCCTTTTGTGGTCAAACAGTTTAAAGTCAACATGACTTAACAGATTTTCTAACGGTTTGTAAGTAAACAAAAGTTGAGTGAGTTAATTGTAAGAAAAAACGGTTTCTCACATGTAAATTACCATAAAGTACATCGACCAAAAAAATATTTATCCCCCATATCCATACATACCATGAGTTTACTGTGAAATACAAATTTAAATCCCATGTTACCGTTTCATATGGGATGCATATTCTAATTCTCATAACTCTCAATTGTATAGTATATGTTATGTAATTTTTTTTATACTATTACTTTGACATTTTGGAGGAAACTAAAACGATGGCTAGAACTTTGTAAGTGATGTTTAATTGCAATCTACTATTTAAGATTCAGAAAACGAGAATCATTACACCAATTCTCTTTCATTAGAATTGAAAAGAAAACTTAAATTTTCAATTTCTCTCCGAATCTCTCTCCAAAATCCTTTCGTTCTAACTCAAAATCAACCTCTAATTTTATTTGGCCCAGTAATCGCTCATAAGTGCTGAAATCACTCAACCCCCAACCTTGCCATCTTTTTCTCTCTCTTCCTCATCTTCGGCTGGCTTCGACTGTCGCCTAATTGGAATCCTTAGACACAAATGGGAATACTTTGACAAATTGTTGTCTTCTCCATCACTACTACCACCAAATTGTTATTATAACAACTATTCTCCATCACTACTACCACCAAATTGTTATTATAACAACTATTCCTCAATGAATTTGTACTGCCCAAAAGTCAAATTCTGGGTCTCCTCTTCATAAGCATTCCCATTTCAAATGTGTGCTCAATTTTACTGAAATTATGTGTCTTTTTCGATTTAATTTGACTGTGGAGATTATAATAAAGTTAAGGGGAAGAAGGTTGTTTGTTTGTTTCTAAATTAGAATGACTATTCGAGAAGAACAAGGCTTGGGGCTGAGTGATTTCACCGGACCAATTGCTAGGCCAAGTACAATTAGGGAGGAAGAAGGGAGAGAGAGGTTGATTTTGGGTTAGAAACAAAGCATTTTGGGAAAGGGAAAAAGATAAGAGAAAAGAGAGAAATACGTGAGAGATTTAGAGAGAAGACTCAAATAAAATAGAAAAGACTTCTAAATGTGTGATTTATATTTTGTCAAAAAGATACTTATACTTGCGTATCGGGAAGGAGGGAATAGGTTGGATTAGACCTGGTAATATATCAAACCATATTAACTGGAATCAAATAAATTGGTTAACTATTTTTATTTATTTAGGTTGGTTAAAGTTTGAACCCATATTTTTTAAAATAAAAATAGTTATGAACCGATTAACCATTTTTCAACTCATATTTCATTTCATTCTCAATTTATAGTCACATATAAAGTCACCTTAACATTATTGTATTCAATGACTATTTTTTTAAAATTTCAACTTTTAAAGAAAACATGTTACAATTATAGACAAGAATTTTATTTTTTATTTTTTTAAAAAAAGAAGTTAATTGGTTAATTTGCAAGATTTCCTCTTACATTGTGCATGATTACCCCTATAATTTGTTCCAAATTTTAAAAATTTGAGAGGATAGAAGGAAAGGAGAAATTTTTAAAATATATATTGCATTCTTTAACATCCACTATATTGTATTATTTTTTGTGTCACAAGCGTTGCATGTGCTTATTTCATTGAATTTAAAAAACAAAAATAAAAAGTAAATTATTAATGTTTTTAAACTTACATGGATAAAAGAAAAAATAATTTTGGAACACAAAATGTCTGCTTAGGAGAGCTGCTTTATATTAGTACTAGTAATTGCCCGTGCCTGAAGGCACGGCGTAACGAAAAATTAGATTAAAATTTGAAAAAAATACTTTATTACCTAAAGACTATTTGCAACTTAAAATTAAACATAATAATGATCATAATTTACCACACTACCATAATAATTAATTTTCTTTTAAAAATAGATATCCAGAAAAAATTAAACTTGTCTATAAAACTTACAATTATCAATAAAAATTATCATAATTCACCACACCACCACAACAATTATTATTATTATTATTATTATTGTTATTGTTGTTATTGTTGTTGTTGTTATTATTATTATTACTATTATTATTATAATTTTAATTATAATTATTAATATTAATATTAATATTAATTTTATTATAATTATTATTACTTTATTACTATTATTATTATTAATATAATAATAATAATATTATATTATAATTATTATTATTTTGAATTAAAATTAGAATGAATTTGAACCGTACTTGTACTTTCCCGCTCAAATCAATTAGAATGAATCAGAATCTTTATTATATAGATTATTATTATAATTATTATAATTATTATTTCTATTACTATTACTATTATAATAATAATAATAATAATTATTATTATTATTATTATTATTACTATTATTAGTACTATTATAATTATTATTAGTACTATTATTATTATTACTAGTAATTGCTCGTACCTGAAAGCACGGTGTAACGAAAAATTAGATTAAAATTTGAAAAAATACTTTATTACCTAAAGACTATTTGCAACTTAAAATTAAACATAATAATGATCATAATTTACCACACTACCATAATAATTAATTTTCCTTTAAAAATAGATATATCCAGAAAAAATTAAACTTGTCTATAAAACTTACAATTATCAATAAAAATTATTATAATTCACCACACCACCACAACAATTATTATTATTGTTATTATTATTGTTATTGTTGTTGTTGTTGTTGTTATTATTATTACTACTATTATTATAATTTTAATTATAATTATTAATATTAATATTAATTTTATTATAATTATTATTACTTTATTACTATTATTATTATTACTATTATAATAATAATATTATTATATTATAATTATAGTAATTGTCCGTGCCTGAAGGCACGGCGTAACGAAAAATTAGATTAAAATTTGAAAAAATACTTTATTACCTAAAGACTATTTGCAACTTAAAATTAAACATAATACTGATCATAATTTACCACACTACCATAATAATTATTTTTCCTTTAAAAATAGATATATCCAGGAAAAATTAAACTTGTCTATAAAACTTACAATTATCAATAAAAATTATTATAATTCACCACACCACCACAACAATTATTATTATTGTTATTATTATTGTTATTGTTGTTGTTGTTGTTGTTATTATTATTACTATTATTATTATAATTTTAATTATAATTATTAATATTAATATTAATATTAATATTAATATTAATTTTATTATAATTATTATTACTTTATTACTATTATTATTATTACTATTATAATAATAATATTATTATATTATAATTATTATTATTTTGAATTAAAATTAGAATGAATCTGAACCGTATTTGTGTTTTCCCGCTCAAATCAATTAGAATGAATCAGAATCTTTATTATATAGATTATTATTATTATTATAATTATTATTATTATTACTATTATTAGTACTATTATAATTATTATTAGTACTATTATTATTATTATATTTATTTTTAGTACTATTATTATTTGTTTTTGTGTGTGTGAAGAAGAGAGGAAAGAGAAAGATTTTGTGTGTGAACATGAGAGAGAGTATGGTGTATGAGTGAATTTGATTTGGGCGGGAAGAAATATGAGCCTTTAGATTAAGTTGGAAAAATTAAGTTAGAATGAATCTGAACTGTCCTTGTGATTTGTCAAATGAAAGATTCAAAATGGGTTCTGTTTTATTATATAGATATAAAAATTATCATAATTCACCACACCACCACAACAATTATTATTATTGTTATTATTATTGTTATTGTTGTTATTGTTGTTGTTGTTATTATTATTATTATTACTATTATAATTTTAATTATAATTATTAATATTAATATTAATATTAATTTTATTATAATTATTATTACTTTATTACTATTATTATTATTACTATTATAATAATATTATTATTATATTATAATTATAATTATTTTGAATTAAAATTAGAATGAATCTGAACCGTGCTTGTGCTTTCCCGCTCAAATCAATTAGAATGAATCAGAATCTTTATTATATAGATTATTATTAATATTATTATTATTATAATTATTATAATTATTATTTCTATTACTATTACTATTATAATAATAATAAATATTATTATTATTACTATTATTAGTATTATTAGTACTATTATTATTATTATTATATTTATTTTTAGTATTATTATTATTTGTTTTTGTGTGTGTGAAGAAGAGAAGAGAGATAAAGATTTTGTGTGTGAACATGAGAGAGAGAATGGTGTATGAGTGAATTTGATTTGGGCGGGAAGAAATATGAGCCTTTAGATTAAGTTGGAAAAATTAAGTTAGAATGAATCTGAACCGTTTTTGTGCTTTGTCAAATGAAATATTTAAAATTAGTTCTGTTTTATTATATAGATGTGTGACACGCGCGTTGCGTGTAAAATTAATATTAGTATATACTCCCTCCGTCCCAAATTAATTGCTCAGTTTTGACTTTTTAAAGTCAAATTGACCATTTTTAAAATTAATCTTTTTACTATTTTTGCTAAAATATAGGTGAAGAGATTATAACCAAAAGAAAGTATATACAATTTATTACTAATCCTAATTTTTATAATTTTAGAAATATATTTATATATGATTAATTATTAATTCTAAAAATAGTCAATTTGACTTAAAAAAGTCAAAACTGAGCAGTTAATTTGGGACGGAGGGAGTAATATATATTTTTATTAAATTTAAAAAATATTATTAGAACATATTAAAAAATTAAATTAAAGAGGACAAAAGTGTAAGATTACCAAAATTTTCAGACAAAAATATTTAATAATTTTTTTGAGGCTCTGTCACAGTCTTTCTCCCTTTATAGAATAGAGAGAATAGATATATAGATTACATTATTGTTTTTGTATTTATTGAAATTTTATTTATTACATTTATATTTCTTTTCCTTTGCTTTATCTCCACATTCCAAACATATCCTTACTACTAACAATTTGAGTAAAGTTCTGGAATTGAACTTCAAACTATTGCAATTACTACCATTAAAAAGAAATAGTTTAATAAACGAATAAAGCTGCTCATTTTTGTCTTTCTCGAATGAGAATCTTTACCATTGTGTTTATGAGTTAAAAAAGAGGGGGAAAAAAGAATTTATAACTTAAGAGAGAAAAGAGAGGAAAAGAAAAAAGAATTTAAATATGGAAGGGTATTAATAATTTTAATTTAAAATTTTATTAGTATAGTTTTTTAGCATTTTATTAGTATAGTTTTTTAGCATTTTATTATTTATATTAATATTTTTTATATCATATTATTACTTAATTAATTTAATTGTGACGATCACAATTTCATTTTTCAAAAGTTCTGTTTAAAAGTCAAAACATCTTAAAATGGTTAATATGATTTTGAACCATAATCATATAGTTTCAACCCACACAACTTATATTAAAAATAATTAATATGATTTTAGTTCTTAAATTGAATCATAACCATATTTTGAAAACCAAAATCAACTCATAACCATATTTTGTCAGGTCTAGAGTGAATGTATATCAGTATATATAGATTTATTCTATTATCATATACTTTTGTTTCTATATTCAACATAATATTATTTGCTGTTAGCCTGCTACCAGACAAAAAAACATAAATTATTTGCTGAAAAATATCTATCTAATAAAATACAAATGATTTTGAATTTCTCGTTCACTCAATAAATCATTCGGGCCGTCCAAAATTTGGGATAAATATCATCATCCATCTATCTAATAATCTATCTATCTATCTATCTAATAAATCTATCTTATAAAATACAAATGATTCTGAATTTTTCGCTCACTCAATAAATCATATGGGTCGTCCAAAGTTTGGGATAAATCCCACCATCCATACAGTGCCAGAGGCACGGGACACATCTAGTATATATATATAGAGGCCGGATCAGGTCCGGACTCCCGGACCGGACCAAAATCCGGACCTTTTTTTTTCTTTGCTTTTTTTTTTAAAAAAATAACTAAAAAAATAAATAAATAATTATGAAACTTGAAT
The DNA here is from genome assembly GCA_020205505.1 of Panax japonicus. NCBI lineage: Eukaryota > Viridiplantae > Streptophyta > Magnoliopsida > Apiales > Araliaceae > Panax > Panax japonicus. The sequence continues at coordinate 36,207,691 of CM035104.1, read as the reverse complement.
TTTTACATAATGCAATTTTTTGGTGTGATTTGGATACATATAACAAAACATATATGTACAGTCTGTGCAGACTGTACATATATTTTTTGATATAAATATCCAAATCACACCCAAAACATTGTATTATGGAAAAATTTCAGTTTCATAAAATATTAAATATTTTTTTTAGTTATTTTTAAAAAAAATTAAAAAAAATAATGATCCGTTTTTGATCAGGTTCGGACTCCCGGACCTGATCAATTCTGTGTGTATGTATGTATGTATATATATATATATATATATATATATATATATATATATATATTAAAAGAGAGTGCTCTCATTTATTTATTTTTATATAAAAATATTATCTGCGATCTCATTTATTTTTTAAAATAATCTCTAAAATAACATAATTTTAATAAAAATATGTTATTTAAGAGATTATGTTATTTAAGGGGCATGTTTTGGATCCGTCCTCTATATATATATATAGGAAATAATAGTGTTATACAACTGTGTACGTTTTATTTGTGAATAGTATGTCAAAATTAAGTCGTTTTGACAAAAAAGAATTTTATTTCTGATTTGAAATAAGAGAAACTATTTTTTAAAGAATAAATCTGTCAAAACGACGTAATTTTGACAGACTGGACACGAATAAAACATATACAGTTGTGCCCTGTGTATAGCCATATTTAAAAATAGGGAGACTAAAAATATAATCAAATAATTCAAAATTCACTAAAACCTTATAAAAATTGTTTAAATTTTTTTCTTTAATTATGTATATATTAGTTACGGCATTAAATTATATTCTCGAATGAATTTTGTATGAAGAAGTTTAAAATATTTTTTTATGGGAGTGGGTAGGTTTTTCATTCAAATTAGTATTGGTTTCACCATGAAAATATATGTTTTTTTAATATGTTTTTATGTGTGGTGCTAGGTTTTTCATCACATTTGTTATGATTATTAGTGATTATATGTTGCATGATATATATTTGAAAGGAACTGATATTTTTATATAAAAAATTGATATATTTATTAATAGAGAATTAAATTCATGTATTTAATTTAATTATCTCATTCCCTTAAATTAGTGATTGACTGATTCTTTAGTTAATTATAATTATCTCATTCCCTTAAATTAGGGATTGACTGATTCTTTAGTTATTAGGTTTGATATCAATATCTTTTGGTTGTAACAAATTGATACTCTCTTGTAATTTTATTGTATTTATACTTCCTAACATCAATGAAAATATCATGTCATTATTCATTAGTATACATTATTCTATATTTATATGATATTTCTCACATAAATAGTAAGTGAGTTTTATTTTTATATGAGAGAGAGACTCGTGTTAAAATATTATTTTAACATATAAAAATATCAGTTTTCATATTTGAATTATCCAACGTTACAATTATATGTCCAAATCTATAAAAATAAATTAAAATTATATAACATTATATATGCATAAATTTACACCAACTAACTAATTCAACTTGACTAAGCTAACACACAATATTATTAGGGGAACATTATTTTTATATTTATTTTTGATATTTTTATATGATTTTCTCTTGAATGAAGGTGAACCCACTTCGTACTCATAGGGACGAAAATGAGTCGAATCTCATCGAACGCTCTAATGCTCAGATTCGACTCGATTAGAAAAAATTCAACTCGAATTCGATAAGGAATTTCTAATTTTGCCCCAGATTCGACTCGAATCATTACTCGGACCTACTCGACTCGTAAGTACTCGACTTATTTACAAAACGAGTTACTAACGAGTCTTCAAATCGAGTTTCACATATGAACCATTTCGCTTAATACTGAACCACTACATACTAAAATGATTATTGAGCTAATGTTTATATATAAAAGTCTTTTACTTTTATGTATGTACAGAAATTACAAAGAATGTAATACGAATTGACAATCAATTCACTGATTTATTCAAGTACAAGCTTATACAATTTAATACTACACTTTATAAATTGTAAAGATTGATACAAATATAACATATTTAGCTTATTAGTATGTATTAGACCAGTATTCGAATATGATCTATCGAGCAGGTATCGAGTATGGTTCGAGAAAAAATGAAATACTCGAACCATAATCTGAGCGAATATTTGTATACTCGAATTCGACTCGTGTATCATTAAACAGAAAACAAGTATGAATCATATTCGACTCGAATCAACTTCGAATTCGAGCTTTGGATCATATTTTCGAACCGATCTCGAGTCGAGTATCGAGCTGCTCTGCTCGGCTAACACTCCTACGTACTCATGAGAGAGTACCATATAGAAATATCAAAAATACATGTGAAAATATCAATTTTCTATTATTACAATCTATATAGTGAAGGAGTATTATATAGCAGAATTGGTGATGATGAATTAATTATTATAGGAAATTAATATTTTTACTGATAGTGAGTGGATTCTACCAAACTCATGTGGAAATATATTTTCTAAATTTATGTAAATCACAAATATACGAAAAAATAAGAAGAGTCAAACAAAAATAATTCTACTTTGATTTAAGGTCCCCAAAAGGAGTTATAAAAGAATACAAATCTAAATAGTAATATACGAAGGAAAAAGTCTCCCCAATTAATTGGCCCGATCTTTCCTATATAGTATAACTTAATTTATCTAATAAAATACAAATGATTTTGAATTTTTCGCTCACTCAATAAATCATCTGAATTGTCCAAAATTTGAGATAAATTCCACCGTCTATACAGTGCCGGAGGCACGAGACACATCTAGTACTAAAATATGGTATATAAATAATGATTTACTTGCAATATCTGTAAACTTGTTTGAAGCAATCCCAGATATACGTACATTAAAGCAAATCTAAAATATTTCAAAATTTACGTAGGAGAAAAGGCCCACCTGCACCTCCAAACGAAGAAAAAATGATAGCCAGATCCCGAATTCAATTTTTTTGTCTTATTTCCGCTCTCGTATGTATTGAATTTCAAGTAATTTTTATTCAATTATACAATAAATGTACATAAATAAATAAAAATAAGTAACAACATATAAGAGTCCGACATATAATGTGACAGTAAAACTCCCCGGTCCCAAAAAAAAAATAAAAAAAATAAAAAATCTATGTTTTACTTGGAAGTGGAAGTGATTAGTATGAAGTTTATTTTTAATTAAATTGGTCAATTAATAGAGTGCTGACACACAGACGAAGCTCTATGCGTGTCAGCATTTTATTGGCCAATTGACCAACTTATCAAAAAATAAATTTCATATTAACCGAATCCGTTTTACTTGTGTAGTCATTTGTTGTGAAGAGGGTTGAATTTACATTTGTTATTCACATATTATACAATTGTAATTTTTGTTATTTAATTGCATCTTAATGCATATTAACAGTTCACTTTTTAATGTCTCTTAAAAGTTCACATATTTGTATTAAGAGGTGATCTGAATAGTTAAGATACAAATATGAGTCTAAACTATTCATATCGATCTCTTAATACAAAAATAAAATATGAGCTCTTAAGAAGTATTAAAACGTAAACTGTTAAAATAATCCAAAATGCAATCAACCCATCAAGATATATAAACGCAACTTATTTTTATAAAACTGGACAGATGAACTCCCCAATTTAGACGACCTGAAATCCAAATCTGGAAAAGAAATATAAAATTAAAAAAAAACACTAAGTTTTGCGGTAGTAGTACTCATTTGTTGTGAAGAGGGTTGGGACCTGTGTGGATTTTCCTCTTGTCATCATCAAAAGCTGCATCACCATCATCTTTGTTTCCTTTACAACCACCATTAGTGGACTCCATTGGAGCACTCTCAGGAGGGCTGAAGCTCCCAAATCTTGCAGACCCATTAGCAGAAGCTAATGTTGTTTTCATTAGTAAAAAAATCAGGAGTAGTAGTAGGAAAGAGAAAAAAGCAAACTCTTTTTTGAAACAAAACATGGCAGGGAATCTACTGGAATTAAAAATGGAAAAGCTGAAGAAAAGACTAGTGCTTGAGTTTGAGTTGGAGTTGGATGATTCCTTTCCTCCTGAGAAAATGTAGGGGATTTCTATTTTTCCCTTCGAATTTTTTTTCAGCTTTCTTGACTTTCAGAGGCTGTGTTTTGTTTTCTTCTTATGGCCTTGGAGTTTGAGCTCTGAAAATGAGGTTGGTCAATTAATAGAGTCAAAATGTCATAGGTTTTGGTGCACGAGTAACACTACAGACACAAACTATTTTATAAATATTTTACAAACTGCTGATGTGGCATACTCCACCTCAACGTAATGATCAACAAATTATTTCAATGTAGTCTTCTGTCCCACACAATATGCCGAGATAGAGTATGACACATCAACAGTTTGTAAAATAATTTGTGTCTTTAGCATTATTCTTTGGTGCACAGGCTACAGGGATCATGATTCGAGATAATTTAAATGGACAGTTTATTACGGCACTATGTAAAAATAAGGGATGCAATTATTATAAAGTTAATGATAAGTTGGTCAATTGATTAATATAATATTGACACATAAATATAGATAATCTCTTGATTTACGTATCGATACTGTATTAGTCAATTGACAAAAATTAACTTCATGCTAACCACTCTAAAAAACAAATTTGAAGTTTATATAATCCAAAAATTTTTAGGGAAGGGGCAAGAAGATGGACTAAGAGAAATTTAGAGGAAATTTACCTTTAATCTTTAAAACACATGTTGAAATTTGACTTTTGTTGCTGAGAGATAAATTGGTACTTTACAAAAGGATAAAAGGTGAGACATTTATCATTAAACTATCAGTTTTGGTTAGGAGTGAGCATGGTGCGATTTGGTGCGGTTTGAAGTCTAAACCACACCCGAAACCGCTTAGGTACGGTTTGAAAATTTTAAAACCGCACTGAAACCGCTTATGATTGGTGCGGTGTGGTTTTAAAGTGTGCGGTGTGGTTTTAATTGGTGCAGTTTCGGTTCCAAAACCAATTGAAACAAAAAAAAGTCTAAGCTTTCAATAAAATTTAACATAAAACTTACATCGAGCAATTAACTTAGTGACAAACTCGGCAATGGAAATTATATCAAGCATGCTTTAAAACTAAAACATTCGCTATATAAAACAACGGAGACTATATATTCGATAACAAGCAAGAATGTTTATCTAGTTCCCCAAAAATTAAAAGTATATACTTGAGATAGAATGAAATTCTATCTCATATATTGCAGGGAGGACTTATAGAATATAATCATAACTATACCTAATTTGAAAAATAATCTATTAGACTATTACTATTATAGCATTGACATTAACCAATACATCAAGTGCTCGAGCCCCTCCAATAATGCATCAAACAAATTCGAAATTCCAAAACTCAATTGCTTAATTTTTGACTCTATAACCTCTAACATCTTCTTTCAATTAGTGAAAAAATGACAATGGAAGACTGGGAGTTTTCTCTGAGAGTGGTCAAGTGAAAAGTAACTTTAGAATTTTCTAGATATAATACATACATACACACATATGGTACGGTTTCGGTTTTATGCGTGCGGTTTTGGCTAGTAACCAAACCAGAACCATAGATTTGGTTATTCAACCCACCAAAAACCGCCATATACGCCAGAACCATTGGTGCGATTTTAATTAGTGCGGTTCGTGCGGTTTTTAGTACGGTTTCGGTTCCAATTTGGTTACTTGCTCAGCCCTAGTTTTGGTATTGGATCCAATTGTTTGGATAACCATGTTCATGGGTCTTGTGTAAATTCAATATTCGTATATAGGTATTGCATCTTTGTATGTACATAGTATTTCGTCCATTCCTTTTGAAATGAAGTTTAATGGTAAGGATATAGATAAGAAATATAATTAATATCTTTAAAAGAATGATTAAAGATACAATTTCTTTTGTCCTCAAAATAATAAGATAAAATATATAAAGTGATGGGAAAATATGTTATTTAATGAGATCTATTAGTATAAAAAATTAAAAGTACACATAATTTTATATAATTTTGTGGAGCCACTAAAGATAAATTTAGAACTTTTTTATTCTCTTCTCTCTACTTTTACTTTTTTTAATATGTGTACAAATTGTATTTTATTCATTCTTTTGGGTACGGAGAGTGTATTTTATTTAAGTAATTAATTAAATTTATGTTATTGATATTACCCTTCAAATTTATTGAAAAAATGAAAGAGTAACGAAGGAAGATTGAATCATTTGATTTTAAAAAAAAATTAGAGAATAAACAAATTTATGTTTATTATTTTGGGATATTATGTGAAACATCTAAAAAATAAAAATTTTCCCTTAAAAGATAGTTAAAAAAGAAACTTATAGAGTATTGTTCATAATTTTACCCCTACAAAAATAAATGGTATTATATCTTTGTTACCATATTTTATATTTATTGTTAACGCCGAGATCTTTCTACATACTCCAATCACGTAAAGCACGTCCAAATCCTGCACAGTAAACACGTCAATACCAGAAGCTTGACGACTTGGACCGTCGGGGGATAGCTCCGGTATGAGAGTCAGTACAGGCGATCACAAGGTTTTAACAATGGAGAAATAAAATATCTAATGTCTTGAGAGAGAAAATAATCAGTTACCTCTATCCTTTGTGTGATCCTTGCCTCATATACTCAAAACACGATTTCTCGTGCCACCCATTCCCTACTGACACCGTTCCCCCACTACCGGTGATCTCAGTCGACTGCATGCAGCCCACCTGCTATATCCCATCACCGTTTGCCACTGCCGGCTGATTAAGTCCAATCCCCTTCAATTCTTGGCAGATAACAGTCAAATGTTATCTTATTTCATCATTACCGGTCAAAGACAAAACTAAGATATTATTTGTCTAATGGGTCAACCTAGAGAACAGGCCCATCACATTCAAGACTAAATAGATATAACCTAAGGGATGAGCCCATTCGGTCCGACCCATTGCATAAAGTATCATGGCCCAACATTGCCCCCTAGTCTTTTATTAAACATGATGTTTAATGAAAGAGTATAAATATCACAGGCCCATGATGAAAGGAATTATAATAGAATTAAAAGATGTCCAAAATGAAGCTCACCGAGGCCCAAACGATAAGCATCAACCAACAATTCAAATAAAAACAGAGGACCATTCGAGAAGCCCAATTTGATTAGTAATTAGGACCAAAAACGAATGCTACCCCATTCAAATTCACCACCATTGCCTGCAATTAATGTACCGCCTTTGATTTTCATGAAAAGTTAAAAAGACCGCCAGTATAAAAGCTGTCTTCCCCCAATTTTGACGGTTTTACCTGCTAATTTGAAATTCAGACACCTTTTTCCCTCTTCTTCCTCCCGATTTCTCTCTTTCTCTATATAAACCTCTAGCAATGGCTTCCCAAAGTTCTGATAATACCACCCCCATACCTGTAATTTTGATATCTACCGTTTTTCCTTCCCCAAGACCTACTAAAATGGCTTCGGGGTCCAACCCTAACCCATATGCTACCCCAAGCAAGAGTACACCATCAAAACCTCTTCCAAACCCCTTAGTGTTCTTTCAAAATGAAGTACAATTCCCCCATGCCAACACTCCATCGTCCCTATCTGAAAAAGAAGTTCGTAACATACAAGAACGGTACCAGATTTCGGTGACCCATCAACTGAGGTGCCCCTCCTCCACAAAAAGGACGTACCAATGCTCGGAGGGTTGGACTGTCATGCCTCTCACACTCCTGGAGAAAGGGGTTCAATTCCCTCTCCACGTCTTCTTGGTTACCCTCTTGGGGTTTGTTGGCATCGAATTCGTCCAGCTGGGGCTGAACTCCTACATCAACATACTGACGTTCATCGCCTTCTTCCACGAGGTAGGTGTTGCCCCTACCCTCGACTTCTTCTTCTCCATTTACACCATCACTAAATCCCAAGAGAAGGAATTCAAGGTTTTGAGCAAAATAGCTTCGAAGCCCGGGGAGAACTTCTAGAGGCGTTCCCTGATCAACACTCCTTCCAGTAACAAAGGATGGCACAAAGAGTGGTTTTTCGTAAAGGGGCCCAAAATCGCCTCCCTGCCAGATTGGACAACTCTAAACAAAGTATCTATGGACTTTGGGGATATCACCGAAGAGCGTGTCAAGGAGATGATCGAACTCTTGGACAACTTCACGAAGAAGGAGTGGAGCCATGGTCTTCTCACCAAGCAAGCATGGTTGTACGACCATAAATGTAAGTTCTGAACGCATACTGATACATAACTTGTTGAATTTTCTTTGAAAATGTTGATTCAAACTTATTGCTCTTGATCTTCTGATGTATCTCTAATTAAACCGACGTCGATTGACCGAAGGGATCTAGACAGATTCCTTTCAGGTACATCTTCACCGACCCCTACTGAAGTACCAATTAAAGAGCCTTCAAATTCTGAACCCTAGGAGGCTGAAGCTCCAACAATAGAACTCACTACTGCCGGGGAATCCACCCAACCTCGGATAAAGAAAAGAGCCACCCGAAAGCCCAAATCGAATCCCCAAGAACCTCACCCAAGTTCTAATGCAAGTCTGATTGATATGCCTCTAAGCGAATGGATGCAAGACATTCATGTAAAAAAGAGAAAACCAAGATAACCCCCTATCTGCTGACGAACTTCGGGCACCCACTGCCGAAGTTGATACTCCCATTATCATCCCTGTGGAAATCCATGTTTTTGAGGAAGAGCTTAAAGAACACACCGAGTCTTCAACTCTGTCGCACAAAAGAAAACATCCTTCAGATGATCAACCACCACCGCCCACGGAACCATCACCTATTCAACCTACACCTCCTACCGAGCCACCTACTCAACCCCCACCTCCTAACGAACCTCATGTGTCATCTCCAAAACGATCATCCCCCTCACCTTTCAGGTGTGAAGCCATGTCATCACCTACCATATGGCCTGAATTTAATGGAAACTTTCCCTTTCAACTATTTGACTCATTTGTCCAGGATATCGATGATCATCGGTTCGGTAACAGCTCCATTATGGACTTAATCGATGAAGGCATGAGTTACCAGGCCAAGGTAAATTGTTGTTAATCTGTTTATTTGAAATTATATACATCTATTGAAGGTTAACTGATTAATTTTGAACATATGCACGCAAATGCAGTCTTCAGGCGTCTTCGTCCTAAATATAAAGAAACCAAAATTGAAGCCGAAGAAGACGCGGCCCAGCGAGAGAACGTTATTCTGAAATCATCTTTGAATTAAGAGAGAAGTGACCACGGTACTGCCCTTTACAATAATGAGTGCCTTCGCAAAGATCTGAATAAGTTAAAAGAAAAAATTAAATGGAGACAGCTGAAGCCACTCACCGAGTCAGAGTCAATATGAATGTAAATTTGATTCATAGGAATGAAGTCCTCGTTCAAAAAAGTGAAACCCTCGCCAAAACCAACCGAAGTCTGGCACTTCAGGTAAACGAATTCGAAACTAGGGAGCTGCGATATCTGAAAGAATGTCAAAATCTGGAAGATGAGCTTCGAGAACTTCGTGCTGTTAGAGACCTAGGCCCACCTTTGACTGAAGATCTTCGCAAAGAAATCTAGAAAGATTACCAAAAATCAACTGAGATAAATGAGGAGATCGTTCAGATGTTCTCAGATGGGTATGATGAATGCCGAAGAAAAGACAAGGCAAAACTTGTTAATACTAAGGTAGATCCCAAACTTCTTGACTCCTCCGAAGACGAAGCTTGAAGATGTTTTTAGCCGTAGGACTTCTGTAATGATTTATGTCTTTCCATTTAAAATACAATTATATTAATGAAATATTAACTTCTTTCCTTATTACTCTTTTATGATTATTTCTTGTCAATAATTCATCATCAAGCAACTAGAAAAATGTACAAGCTCTTTCTCTTTTAAACTTAACTTAAAATGTTAGTAAAAAACTAAGTAAGTCATATAACAGATAAGATCAAGTAATAATGCAACCCGAACTCAACACTTAAACAAAATTAGGTAATAAAGTAATGCAATACTTATTTATTACTGAAGTGTGAGGTAGATCTACACCATAGGGAATTTGTTTACCACGAAGGGTCTAACAAATTCACAGGACACACCTGTCGATAAGGCTACCATCAAATGGTCAGCAAGTCCACCTGAACCTCCTAACACCATATAGAATTTGTTTACCACGCAGGGCCTAACAAATTCACAGGACATACCTGTAGATAAGGCTACCATCGAATGGTCAACGAGTCCACCCGAACCTCCTAACACCATATGGAATTTGTTTACCACGCAGGGCCTAACAAATTCATAGGACACACCTGCCAATAAGGCTACCATCGAATAGTCAGTGAGTCCACCCGAAATATGGAATTTGTTTACCACGTAGGGCCTAACAAATTCACAGGACACACCTACCGATAAGGCTACTATCGAATGGGCAGCGAGTCCACCCGAACCTCTTAACACCATATGGAATTTGTTTACCACGTAGGGTCTAATAAATTCACAGGACACACATGCCGATAAGGCTACCATCGAATGGTTAGCGAGTCCACCCAAACCTCCTAACTCCGTTTGGACCAAATAATAATGAATAGAAGACCAATTTGGAAAAAAGGATCTTTATTGATGATGATTCAAATATTTACAGACTTCCGTTATACTGACACCTCTTTACTGAAAATACTTCTGAAGTCTACCAGCATGCCATGTATTCTTAATTTCAGACCCATCTAATGCCTTCAATCGACAAGTCCCTGGTTTCGGTACTTCAACAACTTCATAAGGTCCTTCCAAGTTCGGCATCAATTTTCCCAAATTCTGAGGCGTAGATGCTTCAACTTCCCTAAGGACAAAATCTCCTATTTCAAACCTTTGAAGCTTTACCCCCTTATTGTAGTACCTGGTTATTCTCCGCTGATAGACTGTCAATCTAATCAATATCGTTTCTCTAACTTCTTTAAGCAAATCCAAATTGACTTTCAGCCCTTCTTCATTGTATATCCCCTTAAACTGACTAACCCGAAGACTTGTAGATCCAATTTCAACTGGGACCATGGCATCAGTATCATAGGCCACTCTAAAAGGTGAATCTCCCGTTGTAGTCCTCGGAGTTGTCCGATAGGCCCATAATACGCTGAGCAGCTCTTCTGGCCATCTTCCTTTAGCCTCATCTAGTCTGCGCTTAATCCCATTCATAAGTGTTCTGTTGGTTACCTCCACCTTCCCGTTAGACTGTGGATGAGATATCGAAGTCTTTCTATACTGAATGCCTAACTCCTTCAAAAATGCTTCAAACTTCGATCCCACAAGCTGGCGTCCGTTATCTGAAATCACTACTTTAGAAATTCTGAAACAAAACACTACAGATTCCTTCATGAACTTCAAACACTCTTGTTCCATTATCAACCTAAGTGGCTTTGGTTTTACCCATTTGGTCATGTAATAGATTGAAACTATGACAAAATTGACCCGACCTTTAGCTTTCGGCAATAGACCCAATATATCCACCCCAAGACAGCAAAAGGTATAGGAGATAGAATAGAGTATAGCTCTTTTAGTGGCTGATGCGGGATCGGACTGTTGAGATGACACTTCTGACACTTCTTCATGTACTCCGTAGCTTCTTTAAAAATTATAGGCCAATAATATCCCTGTCGAAGTACTTTATAAGTTAAAGACTTCACAATCATATGGTCATCGTATATGCCTTCATGAACCTCCCGAAGAGCATATTCAGCCTCTAAAGGAATCAAACATTTCAATAATGGAGACGAAAAGGCCCTTCGATATAGATCCCCATCAATTAGAACAAAGTTTGCACTCTTGTACTTAACTTTTTTGGCCAGCATCTGATCCGTAGGAAGAACGCCATCTACCAGATACTACAGATATGGAGTCAACCAGCAGTTAGACCGCTCAACATACATTATCGATTCACGCTAGACACTAGGCTGCTACAAAATTTCCAAATAAACAGACCCATCAAAAATATTCGCATCAGTAATAGCCAATTTCGACAGTGCATCGACTATAGATTTGTCGTTACGTTCGACACCTTAAAACTCATATGATAGGAAATACTAAAGCCGATCCTTCAACTCTGCCAAATACTTGACCATTCTCGAACTTCGAGCTATATATTCCCCTGAGACTTGTTTGACGACCAACTGAGAGTCACTAAAAATGACTATTCTTTGAACTTCGAGACTCTAAGCCAGTCGTTACCCTGCTAGCACTGCCTCATACTCTGCTTCATTGTTTGTTGCTCTGAACCAAAATCTGATGGTCTGTTACACCTTGAATCCCTCCGGACTTGTTAAAATATTCCCTGCTCCACTGATGTCTGAAGTAGAAGACCCATCTGCATACAACGTCCACGAACTATGCTTCTGCTGAAGAACGACAACCGATATGTCAGACCCTTCAACTTCTCCCAAGCTATCATCAACTTCAGAAAACGAACACTCGATCATGAAATCAGCCAAGGCCTGCCCCTTAGTAGCCGTTCGGGGATGATATTCGATAAAAAAAAATTGAGACAACTCCATTGTCCAAGCAGCTAATCTCCCCGAAACCTCAGTCTTGCCCAGAGCCTTCTTCAGAGGCTGATCCGTGTAGACCACTAATGTAACACCCCAGTTCCACATCAAAAGATAGGGGAAAAATTTGTCTGCATATAATAAACTAAGTTACTACCAATAGTACCTTCAAGTCATTATCTTTTGGGAGCTTGTGGTGGGCTAAGATGACCCAAGAAGATACTATTGGGCCAGTAGTTTGAGGCCTTATTTTGATGGATTTGATTTGATTCGGACTTATGATTTGACCCGAGATTTATTCCGAACTCAGGATTTGACCCGGGTTTGTTTCATATGGTATCAAAGCCGACTCTCGAAAGCTCGGGTCGGGTCATCCGATCGGGTTACCGGAGGTGGGGACACGAAGCCAGTCAGTATTATCCCATAATGGCTAGAGAGGAAAATATCTTTTGGCCGTGTGTGTGATCGATTATGACGGGGACGACAGAAATTTAAGTGGGAGAGTTTGTAACACCCCAGTCCCACATTGAAAGATAGGGGGAAAATTTGTCTGCATATAATGAAATAAGTTACTACCAATAGTACCTTCAAGTCATGACCTTTTGGGTGAGCCTGTGGTGGGTTACGATGACCCAAGAAGATACTATTGGGCCAGTGGTTTAAGGACCTTATTTGGATGGATTTGATTCGATTCAGACTTGGGATTTGACCCGAGATTATTTTCGGACTCTGGATTTGACCCGGGTTGTTTCATAAATACCATATGAAACAACCCGGGTCAAATCCTGAGTCCGAAATAAATCTCGGGTCAAATCCCAAGTCCGAATCGAATCAAATCCTTCAAAATAAGGCCTCAAACTACTGTCCCAATAGTATCTTCTTGGGTAATCTTAGCCCACCAAAAGCTCCCAAAAGGTCATGACTTGAAGGTACTATATGTAATAACTTATTTCATTATATGCAAACAAATTTTCCCCATATCTTTCGATGCGGGACTGGGGTGTTACTATGAGAACCCAGATTTTATGAATAAATATTTAATTTTCTCGAAATAATTTTTTGAATATTATGGTGTGGATATGATATAATGTTATAGTTATGGGTAGTATTTATAAATTTTAAAAAGTATGCAAGTTGTATAATAGTCGATTGGTCGGGGAATATTCTTTTTATGGGGGAATATCCGTACGAAGACACAATCATTGGTGGACCCCACAACAGAATTATTGTCGGATTGAGAAAACGACAAAAATATTTTATTGATAATAACGGCGGAAGTTTTACCATTAATACTATTGAACTACTCAGTAGTAAAAGTACAGTAATACGTGTGGTTGCATAATAGCACACGATATTGATTATTGATGCTTATGTGATAAGTCACACAGTTTTGTTTTATTGGTATTATTAATATAATAAAACAGAAAAACTTTTTATATAAAACAGAATACTTTTATAAAGTTATCTGTTTTATTAGAAAATAATTAGAATATATTATATTTTATTGGGCATAGTTTTGCATAGTGCCTGCATAGTATTTGCATAGTAAAATCTTTTATAAAGTTATTCGTTTTATTAGATTATAAATAGAATATATTATATTTTATTTAAAAGATTTTGCTTTAAATATGGACCATCAGATTAAAATAAATCAATCTGGACCGTTCATGAGTTAGTTACTATGCAGTCCATTTTTCTATAAATAGAAGCTCATTCCTTCTTTATTTCTTACGAATTCACTGAAACTCTAGAGAGATAAACTATAGAGAGAAAGATGAAAAGTATTCTGCTACTTCACTACTCATATATCCAGTACTCTTCTTCTTAAGGTAAGGAATATTATTTGTTGTACTCATAAGGGGTATTCTTTCTTTCTTATTCATGAAGAGAACTTCTGTTATTCCATTCTTTATTATTCTGTTGGAATAACCTGTATACGCGGGATACCCTATACTTGGTGAAATTCTTCTGTTATTCCATTCTTATTATTCTGTTGGAATAACCTGTTTATGCGAAGTACCACATATATGGTGAAATTCTTCTAATATACCGTTCTTTATTATTCTGTCAGAATATCCTGTTTGTGCGTTTACACCGGACCTGGTTCCATTATTTATTATTCTATCGGAATATCCTGTCTGTGTGTTTACGCCGAACCTGGTTCCATTATTTATTATTCTGTCGGAATATCCTGTCTATGCGTTTTACGCCGGACCTGGTTCCATTCTTTATTATTCTCTTGGAATATCTTGTCTGTGCGTTTTACGTCGGACCTGTTTTCGTTATTTATTATTCTGTTGGAATATCCTATCGGTACGTATTACGCCCGACCTGGTTCTGTTCTTTAGTATTTGTTGGAATAACTTGTCTATGCGAAGTACTGTATGCATGGTGATTTTTGTTGTTATTCTATTCTTTATTATTCTGTTGGAACATCCAGTCGGTGCGAATTTCACCTGACATGGTTACGTTATTTATTATTATGTTGGAATAACCTGTCTATGCGGTCTATTGTATGCCTGGTGATTTCTTTTTTTGTTCAATTCTTTATTATACTCAGTTGGTTAAAGTTTTGACTTATATACTCCATGAAATTTGTGGAATACCCTTGATATTTGCGTTTCATCCAGTATCTTTTCATGGAAATATTCTTCTAAGCATTCTTGAGTGTTACTCTACAAAGAAGTATCATGTTGACAATTTGGACATTATTAGTTCGTGGATAAATTAATTCTTGAACTTTTTTTTATTGAATTCTTATATCATTGTTATCATCCTCATGTTTATATTATGATGAAAATCATCTGTGGCTTGTAGTGCATAGATGTACTTTATATGATTATGACTAGGGATTATTCGGTGTAATCATGACCGTAATGTTACAAATGATGTGGAAAAAGTCCTCATTGACCCGTACTGCATTGATGGACAGTTGTTGGCATGAACATGACCATTAAATGAATACACAAATATTCTTGGCTCGTAGTGCATGGATAATTGTGGTCGTGATACTAAAGAATATCCTTGGCCGTAGTGCAGGGGTGATTTGATGATGTGGATTATTTATTAAGCTGAGTCCCAATGATAAAAGTGATGAAAACCCTTTTAAATCATAAAAGATAGTAGATTTTATTTTTTACTTGACTCTTTTAATGGATTGCTTGTTCTGCTACAGTTAAACTTGATGTCTATTGTATTTTATCAGTTTAGCATTGTTGAAGACTAATGATAATTTATTCTGCATTATCTTAGTCATAATATTTCTTACTGGGCTAGTTGAGCTCACCCTTTCTTTCACTGTTCTCTTCAGGAAATGAGAATATAGCTGGGACGAGTCGGGGAACGGAGTGATGGACCAGATGATAGTATTAGTAGTCCTCACTATTCTGTTAAATAGTGTGACAATAAATGTATTGAGGACTTATTTTTAGTTTTAATGTTGTCTAGAAGGCAATATTTGTATTAAAACTCACAGCTCATGTTGTATATTTAAGATTGTATTTGTATTCTGTACCATGTATTTGGCGACTCAGAATAGGTGATGTATACCTATTTTGGGGGCGTCACAGTTGGTATCAAAGCTTAGGGATATGAAATCTGACTGAGATGTGAAACAAGAACTAGGAGGGGAGATACGGGGAATTCCTTTGCTAGTATGACCTACCTAAGTTTATTTGGTATTTAATTGGTCGGTCAGAGTATATGGATAATATGTGACATGTTAATTAACCCTTGTTTTGTGGCAGTGTTTGGAAATGGCAACTGAAAATGTTCACAATGGAGTGAATGTGACCGTTGAGACACCTTTAATCATTAATCAGGTTAATGCGGTGTCAGACGAAGAACAAATTAGAGATATCTACGTGGTGAATGAAGAACTAATAGTTGCACCCGAGCTAGTTGCAGAGGTAGCAGCTGAGAGTGAGGAAGAAGATGAAGAAGAGGAACCTGAGGAGAATTGGTTAGACAAATTTTATGATCAAAACTTAGAATTACAAAATCGTGTTCATGAGTTAGAAGAGCAGGCTAAAGAACGGCAGGCGGTCGTGGAGCAAAGAGATGTAATAATTCAAAATTGTGTTACCCGATGTGCGACGCTTGAACAGAAGCACTCTTTGGCAGAGTATAAGATATTAGAGCTGGAATCTGAGAATGCTATGATCAAAGTTTTGATGAAAAAAGAAGCAACTGAACGAAGGAGAATAGATGACGCATGGGTAAAAGCCGCACGACGTGTAGATATTGTAGAAAAAGACGTCCGATCCAATAAAGCCAAAATAGATGAAATGGATTTTGCTTTTTGGACAACAATTTGGAGAATCCAACATCGAATTCGGAATTATTCTGTGCATAGAGGTCAACCCCAATTCGATATGGATCAAAGAATAATGATTCAAATCCTGGATCAGGAATGTGAAGAAGCACTTAAGGGTGGAATGTACCCTCTAACAAAGTCAAATCCAGTAGTTTAAGTGAGAGCGTTTGTCGAGGAACCCGAACGAAGTTATTACGGGTAAGTTAATGATAAACTCTTGCGAAGTTTATACCTTATTAGATACCAGTTCTACCCACTCTTTTATTTCACCTAGTTGTGTTCAATGTTTAAATTTAACTCCAAAGAAGTTAGATTTTGATTTATCTGTTGAAACTCAGTTGGGAGAAACCTTCTTTACATCCACTATTTATAAATCTTGTTCAAATCAACACTTTCACATTACATGTCGATCTTGTCTCTTTGAAAATACTTGCCTTTGATGCAATTTTAGGAATCGATTAGTTAACTACTCATCATGATTTTTGTAAGGTTGTTAGCTTTCATATTCCTAACCAACCTGTTATGTGAATCCAAGTAACCAAACCACTAAAGTTAATCATTGTCATATCACGTCATAAGTAAAGAGACCTGAGCCTTTTGCTGGCGACTTCCTTATATGGAATGCACCGAAGCCGAACTTTCCATAGGGGACGTTGTGAGTGACGATGACAAGTTGATAGGTATCAATATGAAGTGCTATCCAAGTCTTGGATGAGAGTCACAGTTTTGAATGATATTTCTGTTGTTAATAAATTTCCTGACGTATTCTTGAAAACTTCTTAGCCCCTAGAGCGTGAAATCGAATTTTGTATTGACCCCAGTACAAAACCCATTTCTTAAACCCTCAAATATTTCTTCAAATAAAATGAATGTAATATGCGCCAAAGACGTTGGCTCGAGCTTTTAAAGATTACGATCGTAACATGCAATATCATCGTGGAAGTGCGAACGTGGTAGCCGACACGTTGAGTAAAAGATCGTATGCGGTTACAAGTGCGAATATACGAACCCACATGAAGATAACGAATATACGATTAAAATCGACTTTAATCGATAAAGTTAAAGCCGTTCAAGCTACATACTCAGAGCTGATGAATGTGAAGAAGAAGGTTTAAGAGGGCGTTATTCTAGATGCAAGAATTAATGAAGAGAGGAAATCTCAACCCTCGATTTAATTGGCCCATTTGATATCCTCGATGAAGTAGGAACTGTGGCCTATAGACTCGTTTTACCGCTAAGTATGTTGCGTGTTCAGAACATTTTTATTTACGTATCGATGTTACGTAAATATGTGAATGACCCGAACCACATTATTAATTTAGAACTGGACGAGATAGTAGAAGATTTAACGTATGAGGAGATACGTGTTAACATCTTGGATAAGAAGGATCATATTCGACGCTCAAAGGTTATACCTCAAGAATTAGAATCTAAAATGAAGTCAAGGTATCCTCACCTCTTCGTCATATCAGGTATGTACGTAAATTTCAAGGGCGAAACTCCATAAATATTTAATTTTCTTGGAATATTTTTTTGAATATTATGGTGTGGATATGATATAATGTTATAGTTGTGGGTAGTATTTATAAATTTTAAAAAGTATGCAAGTTGTTGTATAATATTCGATTGGTCGGGGAATATTCTTTTTGTCGAAGAATATCCGCACGACGACACAATCATTGGTGGACCCCACAACAGAATTATTGTCGGATTGAGAAAATGACAAAAATATTTTATTGAAAATAATGGCGGAAGTTTTACCATTAATACTGTTGAACTACTCGATAGTAAAAGTACAGTAATACGCGTGGTTGCATAGTAGCACACAGTATTGATTATTGATGCTTATGTGATAAGTCACTCAGTTTTGTTTTATTGGTATTATTAATGTAATAAAACAGAAAAGCTTTTTATATAAAACAGAATACTTTTATAAAGTTATCTGTTTTATTAGACAATAATTAGAATATATTATATTTTATTAGGCATAGTGTTTGCATAGTGCCTGCATAGTATTTGCATAGTAAAATCTTTTATAAAGTTATTCATTATATTAGATTATAAATAGAATATATTATATTTTATTTAAAAGATTTTGCTTTAAATATGGACTGTTAGATTAAAGTAAATCAATCTGGACCGTTCATGAGTTAGTTACTATGCAGTCCATTTTTCTATAAATGGAAGCTCATTCCTTCATTATTTCTTACGAATTCACTGAAACTCTAAAGAGATAAACTATAGAGAGAAAGAATAAAAGTATTCTGCTACTTCACTACTCATATATCCAGTACTCTTCTTCTTAAGGTAGGGAATATTATTTGTTGTACTCATAAGAGGTATTCTTTTTTTCTTATTCATGAAGAGAACTTCTTTTATTCCATTCTTTATTATTCTATTGGAATAACCTGTATACGCGGGATACCCTATACTTGGTGAAATTATTCTTTTATTCCATTCTTATTATTCTGTTGGAATAACCTGTTTATGCGAAGTATCGCATACATGGTGAAATTCATCTAATATTCCGTTCTTTATTATTTTGTCGAAATATCCTGTTTGTGCATTTACGCCGGACCTGGTTCCATTATTTATTATTCTGTCGGAATATCCTACCTGTGTGTTTACGCCAGACCTTGTTCCATTATTTATTATTCCGTCGGAATATCCTGTCTGTGCGTTTTACGCCGGACTTGGTTCCATTCTTTATTATTCTGTTGGAATATCCTGTCTGTGCGTTTTACGCCGGACCTGGTTCCATTATTTATTATTCCGTTGGAATATCCTGACGGTGCGTATTACGCCTGACCTGGTTTTGTTATTTAGTATTCTGTTAGAATAACTTGTCTATATGAAGTACCGTATGTATGGTGATTTCTGTTGTTATTCCATTCTTTATTATTCTGTTGGAACATCCTGTCGGTGTGAATTTCGCCTGACCTGGTTCCGTTATTTATTATTCTGTTGGAATAACCTGTATGTGCGGTCTATCGCATGCTTGGTGATTTCCTTTGTTATTCCATTCATTATTATACTCAGTTGGTTAAAGTTTTGACTTCTATACTATATGAAATTAGTGGAATATCCTTGATATTTGCACTTCATCCAGTTTCTTTTCATGGAAATATTCTTCTAAGCATTCTTGAGTGATACTCTACAAAGAAGTATCATGTTGACAATTTGGACATTATTAGTTCCTGGATAAATTAATTCATGTACTTGTTTTATTGAATTCTTATATCATTGTCATCATCCTCATGTTTATATTATGTTGAAAGTCATCTGTGGCCTGTAGTGAATAGATGGACTTGGTATGATTATGACTATGGATTATTCGGTGTAATCATGACCGTAATGTTATAAATGATGTGGAAAAAATCCTCATTGACCCGTAGTGCATTGATGGACAGTTGTTGGCATGATCATGACCATTAATGAATACACGAATGTCCTTGGCTGTAGTGCATGGATAATTTGTGGTCGTGATACTAAAGAATATCCTTGGCCGTAGTGCAGGGATGATTCGATGATGTAGATTATTTATTAAGCTGAGTCCCAGTGATAAAAGTCATGAAAAACCTTTTAAATCATAAAAGATAGTAGATTTTATTCTCTACTTGACTCTTTTAATGGATTGCTTGTTCCGCTGCAGTTAAACTTGATGTATATTGTATTTTATCAGTTTAGCATTATTGAAGACTAATGATAATTTATTCTGCATTATCTTAGTCATAATATTTCTTACTGGGCTAGTTGAGCTCACCCTTTCTTTCACTGTTCTCTTCAGGAAATGAGAATATAGCTAGGACGAGTCGGGGAACGGAGTGATGGACCAGATGATAGTATTAGTAGTCCTCACTATTTTATTAAATAGTGTGATAATAAATGTATTGAGGACTTATTTTGAGTTTTAATACTGTCTAGAAGAAAATGTTTGTTTTAAAACTCACAGCTCATGTTGTATATTTAAGATTGTGTTTGTATTCTGTACCATGTATTTGGCGACTCAGATTAGGTGATGTATACTTATTTTGGGGCATCACAGTTACAAACTCCCCCACTTAAATTTCTGACGTCCCCGTCAGAACCGATCACACACACGGCCCAAAGATCTTTGCCTCTATAGCCAATGTGGGATAATACCGGCTGGCATCGTGTCCCCACCTCCAGACCTCCATCTCTCCATTCTAGGATAATACCACCAGCCTTCGTGTCCCCACCTCTAGCAACCTGATCGGATGACCCGACCTGAGCTTTCGAGAGTCGGCTTTAATACCATATGAAACAACCAGGGTCAAATCCCGAGTCCTGAACAAATCTCGGGTCAAATCCCAAGTCCGAATCAAATTAAATCCATCCAAATAAGGTCCTTAAACCACTGGCCCAATAGTATCTTCTTGGGTCATCGTAGTCCACCACAGGCTCACCCAAAAGGTCTTTACTTGAAGGTAATATTGGTAGTAACTTATTTCATTATATGCAGACAAATTTTTCCCATATCTTTCAATGTGCGACTGGGGTGTTACAACTAACAATCGACCCTAGAAATATTGCCTAAGCTTTCGACTAGCTATTATCAAAGCAAAGTCAAATTTCTCAATGTTCGGATACCTTGTTTCAGCATCCCTAAGGACATGGCTTACATAGTAAACCGAGTGCTACTTACCCCAGACTTCTAGCACCAAAACTGCTCCCACTGCCAATGAACTAGCTGCTAAGTACAAATATAAAGGCTCAGCAGGAGCGGGCTTCACCAAAATAGGCGCCGAAGATAAATACATCTTGATTCCCTGGAAAACGTCTTCACATTCCGAAGTGCACAGGAACGTCTTCGCATTCTTCGGCCCTTTCAATGTATAAAAAAATGGCAAACATGTCTCTGCCGATTTGGACATGAATCTCCTCAAAGCTGCAATCCTCCCTATCAGAATAGCCTGGATCTTCTCTAGATTAGCTTTAATACCCCTCTGACTGACCAGATAACCCTGGAATTTACCTGCACCAAGACCGAAGGTGCACTTGGTCGGATTTAGCCTTAAATTGTGATGACGCACTATCTGAAAGCATTCTTCTAAATCGTCAAAGTGTTTCTATATAATAATACTCTTGACGATCATGTCATTGACGTACACTTCTATATTCCTGCCCAGTTGGTGTCTGAATATGAAGTTCATCATTCTCTGGTACGTGGCTCCCGCATTGATCAAGATAAACGTCATCTTCTTATAGGCATACACCGAACGATGCGTAATGAATGTCGTCTTTGGTATATCCTCTTTACACATAGAAATTTGGTGGTAACCAAAAAAAGCATCCATAAAGCTGAGTAAGGCATACCCCGAAGTCGTATCGATTAGCTGATCAATGTGATGCAAGGGATAGAAGTTCTTCGGGTAAGTTTTATTCAAATCGGTATAGTCGATGCAAACTCGCCACTTCTCATTCTGCTTCTGGACCAGGAACACGTTTGCCATCAATTATGGATAATCTATCTCAAAAATGAAATCTGCAGCCAGCAACTTTGCAATCTCTTTGTCAATAATCCTCTGTCGTTCTGGTGAAAAAAATCCTCCTCTTCTGTCAAACTGGCTTCTTGGATGGGTCTACCTCTAATCTATGCTCTGCAATCTTTTGGCTCACTCCAGGCATGTCATTAGGCTCCCATGCGAAGATATCTGCATAACACCATAGAAGCTCTATAAGGTTCGTCCGGAGAGGTTCTGACAGACTCGAACCTATCTTTACTGTCTTATCCTTTCTGCCAGGAACCAGCTCGAACTCTTCTATCTCTTCAGTTGGATTGACCAATGGCTCTGAATTACTTTCGGTGAAGGGCTCAATCTCTATTGCCATAGTTTGTTTCTGCTTGTTAACTCATACTCCCGAAGCAATCACAACATTACGATAGCAACGCCTGACTAGATCCAAATCCCCAACCACCTCACCAACTCCATGAGTCATTGGAAATTTGATTTTGAAGTGAGGAATAGATGTCACAGCTTGTAGTGCAGTCAAAGTAGGTCTACCCAATATGACGTTGTAAGCCGAATCTACATGCACAACATAAAATTTACACATTATTTCTACCTGTTGTGGAGCGGTACCGAAGATGACCAGTAGCTTAATAGTTCCTGCTACTTTGACTAGATCTTTACTGAATCCATATAAGGGAGCCTCATGCTCGACTTCCATCTTTTACCCATCCAAATGCATCCTCTGGTAAGCATGGGCATACAGAATATCAATAGAAGACCCATTGTCTATCATCATCCTTTTCATATCCACTGAACCCACCTATGTCGTTATCACCAATGCTTCTTTATGGGGTTTGATGGGCTCTGAAGGATAATCCTCGTCAGTAAAGGAGATTACCGTACCTGGATAAGGATTGTTAGTCTTCGGGAGTGTACCCGCCATGGACATAACCAAATCCAAGTATCCCCAACGCTTCTTTCCAATAACCTTTCCAGACGACCCCCCGGTAATGACATCAACTACGTGTCTGGCTGGCTGATTAGGAGCTGGTAACACGGGTTGAACTAGCTGAGCAACCTAAACAGGTCCCCTTTCCCTCGGTTGGGCCTGTAAAAGAGCTCTTCCTGCTACATATTGAACCAGGGCACCACCTTGAATCTTCCTTTCAATAAAGTCCTTCAGACTACAGCAATCATTTGTATCATGAGCCGAAACCTGATGATAATCACATTATTTGCGAGAATTATCGGCTCCGGGCTTAAGGTTTTCTCGAGGTGGTTCGAAGATGGGTTGATTTTTGATCTGATCTAGAATAACACCCCTATCAGTGTTCAGTTGGGTGTAAGTCCTGTTCACCTTCTGGGTCAGAGCAGACGAACGACCTCCTCCATGTCGCCAATTGTTGTTGTACTTCTTGGACCCTCCATCATAACGATCATTATTCCCTTCACCCTTCTTCTGACCACCTTCAGTTTTGTCCCAGTCTGTCTCCTTCAACCTGTCCGAAGAAGGACGCTTCAAGTTTTTCATAGCCACCTCTACCACTATATAGCCCTCCGCCTTATCAAAAGCTTTAGCTAAACTCTTCGAGTGGTGAAACATCAGCTTATTCACTAAATTATCTGACTTCACCAGATCTAAACCATTCTGAAATAGTCCAACGACTTGAAGATCGTTAAGATCAGTTAGTTGGCCAACTGCTTCCCGGAAGCGCTTCACGTACTAGCTCAAAGACTCATTCAAAAATTGTCGAACTTGAGCCAATGAACCCATATGTGACGCCCCCAAAATTAGGTATACATCACCCATCTTGGGTCATCAGATATATGGTACAAAATTCAAATACAACTGTCATGTACAATACGAAAAAACATAACTGTGAGTTTGAAAATAATTATTGTCTACTAGAGATTATACAAACTCAAAAGGAGTCCTCATTACAATTATTAACACACTATTTCACAGAATAATGAGGACTACTAATGCTATCCTCTGGACCATCACTCCGTTCCTTGACTAGTCCCTGTTATGTTCTCATTTCCTGAAGAGAACAGTGAAAGAAAGGGTGAGCTCAACTAGTCCAGTAAGAAATATTATGATTAAGATAATACAAAATAAATTATCGTTAGCCTTCAACCGTGTTAAACTGATAAAATATAAAAACATCAAGTTTAACTGTAGCGAAACAAGCAATCCATTAAAAGAGTCAAGTAGAGAATAAAATCTACTATATTTTATGATTTAAAAGGTTTTTCATGACTTTTATCACTGGGACTCAGCTTAATAAATAATCCACATCATCGAATCACCCCTGCACTAAGGCCAAGGATATTCTTTAGTATCACGACCATAAATTATCCATGCACTACAGCCAAGGACATTCGTGTATTCATTAATGGTCATGATCATGCCAACAACTGTCCAACAATGCACTACGGGCCAATGATAACTTTTACCACATCATTTGTAACATTACGGTCATGATAACACCGAATAATCCCTGGTCATAATCATACCAAGTCCATCTATGCACTAAAGGCCACAGATGACTATCAACATAATATAAACATGAGGATGATGACAATTATATAAGAATTCAATAAAACAAGTTCAAGAATTAATTTATCTAGGAACTAATAATGTCCAAATTGTCAACAAGATACTGCTTTGTAGAGTAAAATTCAAGAATGATTAGAAGAATATTTCTATGAAAAGATATTGGATGAAGCGCAAATATCACGGATATTCTACTAATTTCATGGAGTATAGAAGTCAAAACTTTAACCAACTGAGTATAATAAAGAATGGAATAACAAAAGAAATCACCATGCATGCGGTACTTCGCATAGACAAGTTATTCCAACAGAATAATAATAACGGAACCAGGTCAGGAAAAATTTGCACCGACAGGATGTTCCAACAGAATAATAAAGACGGAACCAGGTCCGGTGTAAAACACACAGACAGGATGTTCCAACAAAATAATAATAAAGACGGAGCCGGGTCCGGTGTAAAACACACAGACAGGATGTTCCAACAGAATAATAATAAAGATGGAACCAGGTCCGGTGTAAAACACACAGACAGGATGTTCTAACAGAATAATAGAAGAATGTCACTAAGTATAGGGTAAACCGTATACAGGTTATTCCAAAAGAATAATAAGCAATGGAATAACAATAGTTCTCTTCATTAATAAGAAAGAATAACAACCCTTACATTAGTAGTAGATTGAATATTGCTGTAGTGTAGTAACATAATACTCTTCTTCTTTCTCTCTTATTCTCTCTATACTTTCTCTCTCTATAGCTTGAATGAATTCGTGAAAATAATGAAGCACTAGGCCTCTATTTATAGAATATTTCTAGCTTAGCACTTGAAATGTGAAAAGGCAAATGGGTTGACGACTGGTGATGTGAAAAGAAAAGTGGTTTGATGCCTGTAATGTGAAACGACAATTGGTTCGACGCCTGTAATATGAAACGGCAAGTGTTTTGACGTCTGGTAAAGATATTTACTATTGACGAAGGTAATTACTATTGACGAAGAGATTCTTTGATGATGACATATGGGCCCCCCCATAAAATAACCAAACTTACCATAAACGTCTCATAATAGACTCTTTATATACATCAAGGATTGAATAAATATTATCACAAATCATTTTATTTTTAATCAACACATATTTAATCTTTCAGCAATTATTAATCATTTATAACTTGTCGTCTCAATTATTGATTTAATAATATAACATATTATACAGATGATACCGTGACAATAATTGAATCAATAATATAAGAGATATGATGCAGCAATTACTGTAGCAATAATTGAGTATAGCTGAGTGACTTCTCACGTAAGCATCAATAATCAATACCGTGTGCTACTATGCAACCACGCGTATTACTGTACTTTTACGACCGGGTAGTTCAACAGTTTTAACGTTAACACCTCCGCCGTTATTTTCATAAAGTATTTTTATCGTTTTCTCAATCCGACAATAATTCCGTTGTGGGGTCCACCAATGATTGTGCCGTCGTACGAATATTCCCTGACCAAATGAATATTTTATAACAACTTGCTTACTTTGCAAAATTTATAAATATTACCCACATTTATAACATTATATCAAATTTACTCCATTATATTCAAAAATAATATTTATAGAAAATTCATCTTTATTTATAAAAATTTGCACCGACAAGATGTTCCAACAGAATAATAAAGACGGAATCAGGTCCGGTGTAAAACACACAGACAGGATGTTACAACAGAATAATAATAAAGACGGAACCAGGTCTGGTGTAAAACACACAGACAGGATGTTCCAACAGAATAATAATAAAGACGGAACCAGGTCAGGTGTAAAACACATAGACAGGATGTTCCAACAGAATAATAGAAGAATGCCACCAAGTATAGGGTAAACCATATACAGGTTATTCCAACAGAATAATAAGCAATAGAATAACAACAGTTCTCTTCATGAATAAGAAAGAATAACACCCCTTACATTAGTAGTAGATTGAATACTACAGTAATGTAGTAACATAATACTCTTCTTCTTTATCTCTTATTCTCTCTATACTTTCTCTCTCTATAGCTTGAATGAATTCGTAAAAATAATGAAGCACTAGGCCTCTATTTATAGAAGATTTGTAGCTTAGCACTTGAAATGTGAAAAGGAAAGTGGCTTGAGGACTGGTGATGTGAAAATAAAAGTGGTTTGACGCCTATAATGTGAAATGACAATTGGTTCGACGCCTGTAATATGAAACGGCAAGTGGTTCGACGTCTGGTAAAGGTAATTACTATTGACGAAGGTAATTACTATTGACGAAGAGACTCTTAGATGATGACATATGGGCCCCCATAAAATAACCAAACTTACCACAAACGTCTCGTAATAGACTCTTTATACACATCAAGGATTGAATAAATATTACCACAAATTATTTTATTTTAAATCAACACATATTTAATCTTTCAACAATTATTAATCATTTATAACTTGTCGTCTCAATTATTGATTTAATAATATAACATATTATACAGATGATATTGTGACAATAATTGAATCAATAATATAAGAGATATGATGCAGTAATTACTGTAGCAATAATTGAGTATAGCTGAGTGACTTCTCACGTAAGCATCAATAATCAATACCGTGTGCTACTATGCAACCACGCGTATTACTGTACTTTTACTACCGGGTAGTTTAACAGTTTTAACGGTAACACCTCCGCCGTTATTTTCAGAAAGTATTTTTGTTGTTTTCTCAATCCGATAATAATTCCGTTGTGGGGTCCACCAATGATTGTACCGTCGTACGAATATTCTCCGACCAAACGAATATTTTATAACAACTTGCTTATTTTGCAAAATTTATAAATATTACCCACAACTATAACATTATATCAAATTTACTCCATAATATTCAATAATAATATTTATAGAAAATTTAACTTTATTTATAAAAGTTGGGGTCTTACACCGTAGGCTTCTCCTTATCTTGTTGCTCCCAAAATGAGCATGGAACTTACTACACAAATCTGCCTAAGACGAGACTGAATCTGAAGGCAAAGTTCCCATCCACTGCCGGGCATCTTTTCGGAGCGTCGTAACTAAGGTATGACATTTAGCAGCATCACTAAAGTTATAGTAGTCCATCAGTTTGTTGAACACCTGACTATGGTCATAAGGATCCCCAGAACCATCATAACTTTTCATATGAAGCAACTTCTTGGTAGGATCAACCTTTTCCTTAAGAATGTCCACGGAAAAAGGAGATGCCTTCTTTCCCGAAGTATCCTTTACTTAGTGGACTTCGACCAGCTGTTTCTGATGCTCCTTCAATTCCTTGATCAAAAACTCTACTCCTTCTGGCTGTGGAAAGACTTATTTTTCTGGAGAATCTCTCTTCCTCTGAGTAGATCGACCCTTATCATTCGAACCCCCCCACCTTCGACGGACTTCTCTGACGACGAGCGTTCACAAGGCGGTGTGCCTTCAGTGGATTCTCTGGAGTGTGACCTCTGGATCTACTTCGGTGTGGGGCTCTATCACTATGGTGAGAATACTCAAAGCGGGGTGCCTTCTTTATATTCTCAGGCGTGTACTCCCTGGACCTGCTTCTTTGTCTGCTTCGACCATGCTCCCGAGAACCGATAGGGTGGAGTGCCCTCTTCGATCTCCGAGGAGTAGGGCTTCTTGATCTTCTTCGATCCCGAGGTCTGTCTCAAGATTCATGACCAGAGTGTACATGCTCCTTTCCTCTTCTCTGTCTCCTTTCTATGGGCCTACTATGCTCTTTGGACTAAACATAGCTAGACGCTTCATCCTTTAACTCCGCCATACGAAGCATCTGTTCGGCAATATCTTCCCTTTGTTTCAAAAGCACCTCCAAAGCATTATCCGCTTCATCTGCCATCTTAGCCAACTTGGAAGCCTTATCGGTCTGACCATCTCGGTGTCGAGTTCTAGGCGGGGTGCCTTCTACCCGTTTCTGACCATGGTCAGGTCTTTTCTCTGCAGCAAAAACCAACCTTCTTTTAGCATCACCAAGGGCTCTCGAACGAGAACCCTCAGACACATGCTTGGAAGCCGTACTATCACGAGCACTCTTCGTAGGACCCAAACAATCCTTGACAGATACTCATTGCATAGACGAACTTATAACCATCGGCTGTCCCTCCGGGGTAACTATTCTACTCTTCACCGTGGATTCCGACGTTGAACAGCTACAGTTTGTGATTGAAAACTTCAATAACACTAGAAAACTTCCCTCCTTCTAGCGCCAATGTTAACTCCAAGATCTTTCAACGTACTCCAATCACGTAAAACACGTCCAAATCCTGCACAGTAAACACGTCAATACAAGAAGCTTGACGACTTGGACCGTCGGGGGATAGCTCCGGCGTGAGAGTCAGTACGTGCGATCACAATGTTTTAACAATGGAGGAATAAAATATCTAATTTCTTGAGAGAGAAAATAATCAGTTACCTCTATCCTTTGTGTGATCCTTGCCTCATATACTCAAAATCCAGTTTTCGTACCACCCATTCCCTACTGGCACCGTTCCCCCACTACCGGTGACCTCAGTCGACGACATGCAGCCCACCTGCTACATCCCATCACTGTTTGCCACTGCCAGCCGATTAAGTCCAATCCCCATCAATGTTTGGCAGATAACAGTCAACTCTTATCTTATTTCATCATTAAAGGTCAAAGGCAAAACTAAAATATTATTTGTCTAATGGGTCAGCCCAAAGAACATGCCCAACACATTCAAGACTAAATAGATATAGGGTCCTTTACATAAGTATACAACAAATAAAAAGTAATTACAAGAAAAGTGCATCAATCAAATAATTACAAAAAGAGTGTAATTATGACCCATAGTACAAAAATAATACAATTCACATTAATAAGGAAACCTAAAATCAAGGACAAATAACTGCCATAATTAATAATTCAAATTCAAATACTTGGATCTAACAACAAAAATAAATTCAAATTCAAAATAATAATTCAAATTTAAATATTCAAATTCAAATCTTCATCTCCCTCACATACACTTTGAAATAATAGTCCGCCGCTACACCGCCGGGAATTCCGTTGTCCAAAACGTCAATGAGAATAAAAAGAAGATTCGCCCTACAAAAAGTTTAAAAATAAATAAATGTAACTATTAATATTCTGAATTTTTTTTTATAACTATTTTGTTACTCATAAATAATAAAATGGTTACCTTTGTATGAATGGTTGACTACCAACTCCATCACATTCAAACGAAATTTGTAACTTAATAAAACTGAATTAGTAACCAAACTTGTATACAAGGTAACCAAACTTTTATACCAAGATAACCAATCTACCTTCACACCTGCAGTATGAATTAGTTACCTTGGTCTGAAAGTTTGGCAACCAACTGCATAAAGGTTTGGCTACCAACTCTATTACATGCAAAATAAATTGGAAACTTAATAAAACAGAATTGGTTACTTTGGTATGAAGGTTTGGCTACCAACTGCATTATGAAAAAACTGCAGAAACAGAGCGATGGTAACGTCATAAACAGAGTGATGGTAACGTTCTTCCCTTCTCCTTAGTCTCCACCCTCATCCCCATAAATGTGCATCCCAGCAATGAATTATGTCTAAATGATCTACAAAAAGTAGACAAGGTTAGCTGGATTATAACCAGTTTATATATATATATATATATATATATATATATATCAAATATTAGAACCAGTTTTTATGCTTCAATGACGAGCTCTTTCGAAGAGAATCTCATAAATCCTCTCCGATTACCAAAATTCGATGAGGAGCCATGATCGCTTAACTGCATCACCCATGATCACTACTCGCTTTCTTGTTGCTGCTCTCTTTCTTCTTCATTATTATTATTAATAAGTTGAATTTGTTAAATAACTTGAGGAGAGAGAAGAAGTTATAACTAATCCCTAAATTAAGGAATTCTAATTGAATTATAATTTCCTAAATTAAGGAATCTTAATTACACTAGAATATGTAAATAAATATGAAAATGTATTAGTTATGTAAATATTATATGAGTGCACTATTGATGTAATTATTTTTAAAAATGTATTAAAATATGTAATTGTCCCATAGATATAACCTAAGAGATGAGTCCATTCGGTCCGACCCATTGCATAAAGTATCATGACCAACATTTATTATAGATTTTGATAACTTTTATTATCATTTTCAGTATTAATATACTACTTTTTATATCAGTTCAATTCTTTTTACTTCATCAATATAAGATAACTCATGGGATTGTCCACCACATAACAAACACAATACCTCTACTAGTAACCCCAAAGCCTTTTTTGGAGTTCACAATCCATATTTTACTTTAATAGTTTTTTTATATTTTACATTTTCCCTTTATTAGTTTTTCTATATATTACGAACTTTGTTATTCTACGATCCTACTACTATTATTGTAAGTAGACACGATGTTTTGATTTATAAATAATTATAATATCGATAACAACTATTTATTAGAGTATACATTTTCGTAACAAAATTATCACCCAGAGAAAGAGCAGCTGTTATTGCTAAACACAAAAGGTTGGAAAAGGGTTAACGAGATTATATATATCTAAATAAAATAGAACCCGATTTGAATTTAGATTGAAAAACACAAGAACGGTTCAGATTCATTTTAATTGATTTGGACGGAAAAACACAAGTACGGTTCAGGTTCATTCTAATTTTCAGATTGTTGAAAAAGAGGGAGAGAATTTCGTTACGACGTACCTTCAGACACGAACAATTACTAATACTATATATATCAAAACGATTCACAATCTTATCTAGAAAATTTACGAAATCATTTTGGTTAGTCATATGTCGTTACTAGTCATCATTCAAGTCTTCATTATTATAACGATTTAATTTCTCCCGTTATTGAAGAGTTGCATAAAACATTTGTTGATATTACTTCCATTTTATAATAATTGAATTTTTAGAAGAAAAAAAATTATTTCAATTTATTTGTCGTTTATAACTTTTTAAGAGAATAAATTATTTATTTTTCTATATTACTCCTAACTTTTCTCAATGTCTCAAGAATTTTTCTCGTGTATTAATAGTTTTCAATTTTTCATAAAGGGGTAGAGATGAAATTTTCTACAAATTTTAATTATTAAATGAGTTTTTTAATTCATGTGCATGAAGCTAAAACGACTATTATTATAGAAGGAAGGTAATACAATGTATGACATGCATGCTCTTAATATATATGTACTAAGGGGCTGTTTGTTTAGGACTTAATGGGTCTGAATGGCTGAATCGGTAAGTGGCTAAATTATTAAGTGCGTTTGTTTTGAAAAAAAATCGTCTAAATGGCTGAATCGGTCAGATGCGTTGGCTGAATGGTTAAGTCCGAATTTTTGGTTTGAATGGCTGAATGGTTGGCTGAATGAAGTAAAAAAAATTAAAAAAATAATAAAAATAATAAAAAAATATTAACTATTATATTATGTAATATTAAATAAATTTACAACAACTTTGAATTTTTTCAGAGGGGTAAAATATTAAAAATATGTCATTCAGATCTTTAAGATATGTCAGTTATCAAACAGTTTTTTTCATTCAGATTCAGCTCATTCAGATTCAGATTCATTCAATTTTTATCAAACACCCCCTAAGCTCTTCGTTTCTTGTGATTGTATTATTTCCAAGGGTCTACATGCATGCATGTAAGAAAAAATAAATAATGATTCGATCTACATGTAACTATTCAAGTTCCATGTTCAATATATTGCTACCATGCTTACTACACTATTTATACTTGTATATAGAACCAAATGATACGCACTAAAATTTTAAATTTCATTTAACAACACTAGTTCTTGCCTTGCATGGATTACCAATCTTAGTTATAATAATTTTATTAGGGCTTGATCATTGCAACTTGAAATTATTCCAAATATATTACCCTCTTTATTCTGAAGTATAAGATCAAATTTAATTTTTCAAAATTAATATAAGATACTTATAAATTCAAAATTGATGTGATTAATTGTACTTTTGATAATAATAAATATTATCATTATTAATATTTTTTACATAGTTTACCATTTTAATATTGTATTTTTAAAAGGAGAGAACCTCTTTGTTAGTCCCCAAATTATAGTTGTTCACGTTTTTTTTTTCTGACTTTATAATTTTTATAATATTTGTCCAACTTACAAAACAGAATGATTGAAGGGGACTAAATATAAAAAACAACTATAGATTGAGAATTAAATACTCTCTCCGTCCCAAATTAATTGCTCAGTTTTGATTTTTTAAAGTCAAATTGACTATTTTTAAAACTATTTTTTTTTTATTATTTTTACTATAATATAGGTGAAGAGATTATAACCAAAAGAAAGTATATACAATTTATTACTAATCTCAATTTTTATAATTTAAGAAATATATTTATATATGCTTAATTATTAATTCTAAAAATAGTCAATTTGACTTAAAAAAGTCAAAACTGAGCAATTAATTTGGAACGAATGGAGTGTAAAAAATAACTATAATTTGGATATTAAAGAAGATGTTATCCCTTTAAAAATTTAAAATATTTCGATTTTACTATAAAAAATTAATAATGATCACATATTTTAAAACTGAGGGAAGCATTATAAAAGTCGAACTCAGTGAACTCTACAATATTTAATTGTGTGTGAAATTATGTGTCGAGTATATTGCTTTTTGCATAGACTTTCACGAGATCAACCCTAATAGGTTAGGTATTATTTTTGAATTTTATTGAGAATTAAGCTTAATAGAGTTAACTGGTAAACCCATGGAGAGATAAGAATGGGAGTGATTTTTTTTTGGGTAAGAAGAATGATGTTGTCCAAACTTTTATATTCGCAAGGGAAACCAATTCATGAAAATCATGAGTAATTGAATTTAGCATCGGTAAAAGGGGACTAGGGACCACCCACATTGACCTAAAAGACTTTGGTAGAATAATGTGCTGAAAATCTTCTTTCGAAATTTATCGACTATAAAATAAGGTTTGAATGATGTTCGTTTAACTATCGAGTCGAGTACGATCTTGAATTAAATATTTTGAACTTTTCTAACGAATATGATCCGAGTATCAATAGAAAATTGTAATTCAAGGAGGTTCAAGTAATTTATTGAACTTTAAAATTTGCTCATATTTGAATCATTTATATTTATAGTTGAACTCGAATCGAACTTTTAGTCGAGCGAGTATGAATCGAGCCCGAACAGTTTGTTCATTTTACAGTCTTATTCTGTGTTATTGCTCTTATAGTTTTACTTTTAAAGATGGAAATATTATTTAGGGCTTAGCAACAAACTAAATTGGAACTGAAATCGCACCATAAATTATATAAATCGCACCAACGGTTCCGGTGTATTTGAC
This sequence comes from Panax japonicus, assembly GCA_020205505.1. NCBI lineage: Eukaryota > Viridiplantae > Streptophyta > Magnoliopsida > Apiales > Araliaceae > Panax > Panax japonicus. Next base: position 36,173,446 of record CM035104.1, on the reverse strand, counting down.
GGTTTTAGATGAGTTGAAAAACTAAATTTATAGTTTCAGTTTGTAAAAAATTATTGGTGTGACACCCTCAAAATAGGTATACATCATCCATTCTGAGTCGTCAAATACATGGTACAGAAAACAACTACAACTTTATTATTACAATTGTCATGCAAAATACGACAACACATATAGTGTGAGTTTAAATACAAATATTGTCTTCTAAACAATATTCAAACTCAAATAAGTCTTCATTACAATTATTGATACTCTATTTTACAAAATAATGAGGACTGTGACACCCCCAAATTCGGGTACTTAAATTTCCACATGATTTGGTGTTCACTGTACAAATATCATCTATCTATCTACCCATAATAAATGCAAACCATACAATAGATAGAAATAAATCCTCCCCTTACGGGGTTACAACATCTGAATAATAAATACAATCTCAGGTCAAACTAACCTTAAACATCCGTGCGAAAACATAAACAAATAAGTCTTAAACAACATCAAGTCTTTACAATAACATTCTAAAAATTAAATAACAAGTCTTCATCACTTATTAGCCTTGCCCTTGCTTTTACTAGTAGAAGGCTCATCGTACCTTTCGTTCTTAACTGCAATGTTATTATTACGCAAGAGTGAGCATGATTGCCCACAAGTATAAAAATGAAATAACAATATATAATAACATGCGAGTGAATCAAAGACTTCTGCAATAAAAACTCAACTTTTGAATCAAGAATGAATAAAAGAATTCAAAAGATTTCTGAGGGTCATAAGACCTTGAACTATGTCCTATGTTATCAAAGATTATACTTGAAACCTTTAACAGTCATAAGACTATGGACTCTTCTACTCGTACTTAGGGGGATCATCCCTTAGTACCATATTGTGCACAATATCTTAACGCTAACGCATATGTAATCCATATACAGGGTTGTTCATCTCAGTTTGACATTAAAGTCTGTACCAAAGGAAGTTTGGTTTGGATAAATCAATAAGAGTTCTGAAATTTAGAACATTCATAAACTATGAACTAGTCGAATCAAATAAGGGTTCACTAGTCTAATAAGGTTCAACAATAATTGATATTTAAATTGAATAACAATCTCAAGAGGTATACAATAGAACAAGTATTGTATTGAAAAGATAGATAGTCTTTAATATAACAAACTGAACTGGATTTATAAACTTGAATAATGATAACAAGTAGGGTTAGGAAACTTGTCTCGTGCGTAGGCTAAACGATTACTACTTCCGTTCACCACAAATCCTACACACATACCATATGTATTCACGACATTCATTAGTTACATTTTCACTTAATTATTTAATATAAACTCCACTTTATTTAACAAATCATTACCCTTCTAATTTAATTACTTAACTAAATTAGAATATTTTCATTCTCTTACTATTATTACACTCGAATAAATTATTTCATAATAATTTTCATCGAATATTTATTTTATTCCATAAATATCTCAATTAAAATATTTACTTTATTTTATAAATATTTTAATAATAATTTTCATCGATTATTTATTTTATTCCATAAATATCTCAATTAAAATATTTAATTTGTTTATAAATATTTTAATAATAATTTTCATCAAATATTTATTTTATTATTATTTTTTTAATTTATTTATTTATTTATTTTATTTTATTTTTATTTTTGCCCGCTAGGGCGGGGTAATTTAGTTTGGTAACGCCTGTCGGGGGGGGGGGGGGGGGGTGGGGGGTTACCCAGACTCAATTTCTGCAGTTCTGCAGTTCGCAAACATAACAAGGCCAAATTAGGCCAAAAATCACTCACAAGTAAAATTATACAGTTTTGTGAAGAACACAGAATATGGCAATAACTTCCAATTAATTTATTTTAATGAAATTGATGTTATGGTTCATACAACATAGTAAAAACATACTACGTTAACATATTAACACATACATGTATAAATTTATGATACAACTTATGATTATTGTGTTAAATTTGGTATGTAAGGTCATATGACCATATTTTCATACTCTGTAATTTTTGAAGAAACAATCTACGACATATATTTTTATGAAACTGATGTTATGGTTCATACAACATAGTAAAAACATACTACGTTAACATATTAACACATAAATGTATAAATTTATGATACAACTTATGATTATCGTGTTAAATTTGGTATGTAAGGCCATATGACCATATTTTCATACTATGTAATTAACATACGTTATAATATTATGAAACTGATGATATGGGAATCTATAATATATAGTAAAACATGCTGCTATACTAACATATCATCACATGTATCCACATAACAATACAATTTCTAATTTAAAGTGACTTTACAGAAAACTTGAAAGCCAATTATTTTACAAAACTTAAACAACGTAATTTGAGATTTGGGGAAGAAGAGATTACCCTTGATTACTCTGCTTGGATTACACAAGGTGATAACAAGTTAACAAATCCCAATTTCCACACTTCTTCTCCTTTAATCTCACTGATTCTCAAAACTCTCTTTCCCTCTCTGTTTTGCTTTTTCAGACTTAGCAAAATAATAAAACAAAAGGAAGACGTATATAATAAAGAACTGACGCGTTGTGGAGGTCAGTTGCCCATCATGGGTTAACTACACTCAACTCCCACTAAGGCCATGTTTGGCTAGCTTTAAAAAACTTATACCCATTTAATTTAATTAATCCCTTATAATATAGTTTAAATAATGTCACATCCAATTAGATAATAAATCAATTATCTTATTTACTTTACTTTACATAAAATATGATAATTTGTCATTAATTCACATAATCACATAATTAATTTCTTATTTATTAATTATGTCAAATTATTAAATCTATAATTAATTATTACATTAATTAAAATAACCTTATGCTTATTAAATATTTCATTTAATTCAATAAGCTCACATAAATGCAAACTTTGAATAATAAATATTCTCCATATTAATTTAATAAATATAACACATATAATTAAATTAATCTACCACAACTTCATCAATTAATTATTTAATCTAATAATTAAATCATCAAAAATATTTATTTAATTCAATAAATATTAAAATTAAATTACAAAAATCTCGTTCGTCACAAGGACTGTTAAAACAACTGACTGAAATATCACTCCACACCCCGACTAGTTCCCACTATATTCTTGCATCCTGAGAAGAAAAATAGAACAAAAAGGAAAAGGGTGCAACTAACCCAGTAAATAATATTATGACTAAGATAATGTAGAACAAATTATCCTTAACCTTCAATAAATCAGATAAAATATAATGGACAATAAGTTTTAGATCAATATTCGCAGAGAAAATAACAATTCATTAGAAGAGTTAGGTAGAGAATGAAATATACTATCTTCTACGATTTAAAAGTCCATCATCAATATTTTATCCCTGTAACATCAATCAATATACATCTTGAACCAAATATTCATCTTTACTTTACAGGCCAAAGATATTCATTTGTATCACCAGTTGGTCATGTTCATCTCAACACCTGTCCATCTTTGCACTACGGGCCAAATATATTCATCAGGTAATCATTTATCTTTGCACTACAGGCCAAAGATATTCAGTTATATCATCCTTTAGGACTGAGAATGATGAAAAATATTTTAAAGAAACGAATCCAGTGAGATAAAAGGACAAAGATTAGAGATTCGTACTTTAAATAATTCAAGTTCAAAAATACTCCATAATAAACCATAGTGGAGTAAAATTCAAGAATGAAGATCAAAACATGGATACAATCAAAGATAGTAACCATAATAGACATCTTGAACAAAGAAGAGAAAATTTCATTTTTCTGTAAATAGTGCCGTATACGTGAATAATAACTCCGACACGAAAAGGTAGAAATTTCATAAGAAAAATCATACATCGTGAGTAGTACTCGTGAATAGTACCGTATTCGTGAATAGTACCGTATATGTGAATAGTTCCGTATATGTGAATAGTAAACTCGACATAAAAAGGTAGAAATTTCACAATAGAATTCATACCAATATTTTAGCAAAATGATATTGAACGAAATAACATCATTTACGAAAAAAATAACATTCACTACCTCAAAAGAATAGTACTTCTGAATGAAATATCGGATATAATGCTGAAGAAAACATGCACTGCTTATCAACTCTCAAAGTATCTAAATACTCATAAACATACACTCGATATTATAGAGAAAGAAAATTTCTGATTCTGGTGTGATTTTTAATTCTAACCTAATTATCCTATTTATAGAAAAATGCTAGGATGCCAAAGGATACTTAACCTACTACCGGTGGCTAATTCATCTTTGCCATTCAAGCACGCCACTTTTGAAATTCAATTTCAGCACATTTCACCAACAAAGGACAAGAGTGGGGCCCACCCATTTTTTTAATAAAAATATTTGTAAGACCCCAACTTTTATGAATAAAAATAAATTTTCCTATAAATATCATTTTTGAATAATTATGGTGTGGATTTGTTATAATATTATAGTTGTGGGTAATATTTATAAATTTTGCAAAGTAAGCAAGTTGTTATATAATATTCGATTGGTCGGAGAATATTCATTTTAACAAGGAATATTTGTACGACGACACAATCATTGATGGACCTCACAACGTAATTATTGTCGAAATGAGAAAACGATAGAAATATCTTTTTTATGAAAATAACGCCGGAAATTTTACCATTAACTGTTGAAATAACCGGTGTTAAAAGTACAGTAATACGCGTGGTTGCATAGTAGCACACAGTATTGATTATTGATACTTACATGAGAAGTCACTCAGTTTTGTTCAATTATTGCTACAGTAATTACTGCATAGTATCTCACGTTATTTGATTCAATTATTGTCAATATTTTATATATTATTAAAACAATAATTGAGATGACAATTTATTCTAATTATTATATGCATAATTAACAATGTCTAGAAAGTTCTGTCGAGGAAAGGGGTTTGGTCACCTAATTGCGCGCCAATAGGGAGAAATCCTTATTGAAAAGTCCCCTCTTTCCTGGGAACGATCTGGTTGTTAATATTGCGTGTAAGACCCCAAATAATTAATAAATGAAATTTAATTTCCTCTAATTATTATTTTGAAATAGTAAGGGTTGATGTGATTAATGTGGATAGTTATGGGTAAAATACGCAAATATTTCAAAATAATATAAAATATTCATTATTGTCGGGGAATATTCGTTTGGTCGTGGAATATTCGTACTGTCGGGGAATATTCGTACGACGGCGCAACCATGTGTGGGCCCCATAACGGAAAGCGATTGGAGGAAGAAAACGACAAATATAAGTTGTTTAAAAATAACGGCGTAGTTGTTACCGTTTACACTGTTAGAATACCCGGTGGTTAAAACACAGTAATACGCGTTGTTGCACAGTAGCACACGGTATTGCACCAATTATTAACTCTTACGTAAGAAGGCACTACTCAATAATGGTTACAGTAATTACTGTTCATTATTTTATTTTATTGATTCAATAATTGCTGCGTTGATATTTTATATTATTGTTGTTTCAATAATTGTCATTACACAGTATTTGTCATTATCGAATCAATAATTCATATTATCTGAATAATATTATTAGATAACATTATTGGCAATGTCTAGAAAGTTCTGTCTAAGGAGAGGTTTGGTCACCTAATTGCGCGCCAGTAAGAAGAAATTCTTATTGGAAAGCCCCCTCTTTCCTGGGAACGGCCTGGTTGTCAGTATTGTGATTCTGTAATATTATTTGTGAATAATTAAATTATTGATTTATATGATGAGGAAAATATTGATTTTATGTGGATATAGATGGAGAAAATTTTTAATGTGACAATTGTTGAAAATTAATATTTTATCTTTTTATGATAAAATAATTCATTTAAATATATTATTATATTTTAATAATATAATAATGATGGTATTTTTACGATGAATGTGGGATATATGAGTATATGTGGAGAAGGAGTAGTTTTGTTACCAAAAATATTTAAAACATGTTAAATATGTCGGTGGACCCCATTTCTTGATTGAAATTTGATTATAGCATGTAAAATCGCTCGTTTGTGAATTTTGGTCAATTTCTGTTTGGAATTTGAAAAAACTTCCTTCTGCAAAGTTGTGCAGAATTGAATTTCCTATAAAAAGTCGCGAGATTCGTATTTTCTGACAAAAGGGCTATTTATTATGAATTATTGAAGTTCTGAAGCTCCGAAGTAATTGATTTTTGGAAGTTTTAATTATTTATTTTATAAAAAACGTTTTTTGTACTTCTTCTAGAAGGGAGCGTGTGGTTTGTATTCAAATTTGCAGATTCTAAATGGGCGTAGAAAATTTTTATATATATTATTATTATAATAAATTTTCTGTTTTGGTGTTCTAAGCAATTTCCTATAAATAGGTGCTTAGGTTAGAATTGAAAATCACACCAGAAACTGAAGTTTTCTCTCTCTATATTATCGAGCGTATTCTTGTGAGTATTTTGAGTATACTTTGAGTATTGCTATACGGTGAAAGTTCAAGTCATAGCCTATATCCGGTGTTTCAACTAGAAGTACTGATCTTCCGAGGTAAAGGATGTTATTTTCTTGTCAAATGATATTATTTCTTCAATATCATTATGCTGAAATATTGGTTGGAAGTTTTTATCAAATTTAGAATTTTTTCATGTCGGGGTTACTATTCACGAGTTACTATTCATGAGTTACTATTCACGAGTTACTATTCACGAGTACTATTCACGAAGCGTGAAAAGGTTTTTTTGTGAAATTACCATCTTTTGGTGTCGGAGTTATTATTCACGTATACGACACTATTCACGTATACGATACTACTCACGAATACGGCACTATTCATCAAAAAAATGAAATTTCTTCTTTTTGTCCAAAATATCTATTCTGGATACTAGTTTTGATTGTATCCATGTTTTGATCATTCTTGAATTTTACACCACTATGATTATTTTTGAGGTATTTTTGGTCGTGAATAAAACAAAGTACGAGTCCTTAATCCTTAATCCTTGTCATTTTGTTTCACTGGATTCGTTTCTTTAAAAATATTTTTCATCATCCTCAGTCTTAAATGATGATATTATTGAATATCTTTGGCCTGTAGTGCAAAGATGAATGATTTATGATGAATATCTTTGGCCTGTAGTGCAAAGATGAATGATTACTGATGAATGTCCTTGGCCTGTAGTGCAAGGATGAATATATGATTCCAGATATATATTGATTGGTGTTACAGGGATAAAAATATTGATGATGGACTGTTAAATTCATAGATATTAGTAGATTTCATTCTCTACGTAACTCTTCTATGAATTAATATTTTCCACTGCGAATATTGATTTAACATTTGTTGTCTATTGTATTCTATCAGATTTTTCCCTGTTGAAGACTAACGATGATTTGTTGTATATTATCTTAGTCATAATATTCTTTACTGGGCTAGTTGAGCTCACCCTTTTTCCTTTTTGTTCCATTTTTCTTCTCAGGAGGCGAGAATATAGCGAGTACGAGTCGGGGTATGGAATGAAGGTTCTAGGGAGAGTTGTTTAGTAGTCCTCACCATTTTTGTAATATAATGTAACAATAATTATGATGGGGATTTATTTGTATGTGGATATTGTCTAGATGACAATATTTGTATTTAAACTCATAGTTTACATGTTGTAATAATAAAGTTGTAGTTGTTTCTGTACCATGTATTGACAACTCAGAATGGGTGATGTATACCTATTTTGGGGGTGTCACAGTTGGTATCAGAGCTTAGGGATATGATCTCTGGCGGAGATCGGGGAATAGAACTAGGAGGGGAGAGATGACTAATTCCTTCGCTAGTGTGTCCTACCTAAGCTTATTTGTTAGTTGGTCAGTATTTAGGGATATTATGTGATATGTGATTTGCTTAATTAACCCTTGTTTTATGGCAGTATTTAAGAATGGCAACCGAGAATGTTAACAGTGGAGTTAATGAGACCGTGGAGATACCTGTACTTACCAACGAGGAGAACGTGCAACGGGCTGGCAATGTTCCTCCTGTGAACAACACCACTGATCAGACGATGAACGACGCAATGTTTAGAAGCTTTTTGCAGTTCATGCAAAATCAGACGAGGGAGACTCGTGTTCAAAATACAGGAGAAAATGATAGCAATTCACGAGTTGTCACAGCCAAGCAGTTCAAAGAGTTGGGACCCCCAGAATTTAAAGGAAAGCCAGATCCGATCGTGGTGGAAACGTGGGTCAAGCAAATTACCAAGATATTCGATGTCTTGGGATGCACGGAGGAGCAGAAGGTTCCGTTCGCCACCTTTATGTTCCGTGGCGAGGCAGACTACTGGTGGGAGTCTGTGAAGCGTACCCATCCATCCGCACTCAACATGTCTTGGGAGACGTTTCAAAAACTATTTAATGACAAATACTTTCCTGAAAGTGTTCGTCATATGAAGGAAGTGGAGTTCATCAGATTAGAACAAAATAACATGACGGTGTCTCAGTACGAGGCAAAGTTTGCAGAGTTATCCAGGTTTGCACCTCATTTGGTGGAGAATGAGGAACGTATGACGCGGATGTTTCTGAGAGGTTTGAAACCCGGCATACGACAATATCTCATCTCTCATAAATTTTCTCTCTATTCAGATGTTGTTAACAGGGCTCAATTGTTGGAGCGAGATAACGAGTACGGTCAACCGAGGTACCACAATCAGGATCATACTGGAGATAGCAGTCAGCAAAACAACAATAACCAGTGGAGAAAGAAAAAGACGGACAAAAATGGTAACCACTCTGGTGGTAATTATAGCCACGAAAATAGAAGAAGTGAGTCAAGAGGAGATTTTAAAAAGAGGAGATTCAACAATGACAATGTGAAAATGGCAGCACCAGCAGCAACTGGTTCCAAGGGAGGGGAACGACCACCGGTCGTATGCTACAAATGCGGAAAAGAGGGACATATCAGTCCAAACTGCCCACAACAGTTCAAGTTATGCTATAATTGTAGAAAGGAAGGACATATCGCTCGAGATTGTACGGTAGCGAAACCAATTCTAGCGGGGACGATGACTCAAAAGACTGTCCCAGAAAAGTCAAAGTCAACGGTTCCTGGAAGAGTGTTTGTTGTGACTGGTCAAAATGAGAGGAACCCAAATGAGGTGATCACGGGTAAGCTATTTATAAATTCTTGCGAAGTTTATACCTTACTTGATACCGGTGCTACCCATTCATTTATCTCTCCTGCTTGTGCTCAACGTTTAAACTTGACTCCGGAGAAATTAGACTTTGACCTATCTGTGGAAACTCCGTTGGGAGAAACTTTCATCACATCCACTGTTTATAAATCTTGTTTGATTCAAGTTGGCACCATCACCTTACCTGTTGACCTTATCTCTTTAAAGATACTTGCTTTTGATGTGATTTTAGGGATTGATTGGTTAACAACTCATCATGCCAAAATTGATTGTTTTCGTAAGGTTGTTAGTTTTCATATTCCTAATCAACCTGTTGTTCGAATTCAGGCAACTAAACCATTAAAATCAATCACTGTCATATCTAATCATAAAGCTATTCGTTTATTGAAAAACGGATGTCAATCTTTCTTAGCCCATGTTATGGATTTAAATAAAGACACGTCAAAATTGAATAATATTCCTGTTGTTATTGACTTTCCTGACGTATTTCCTGAAGAACTTCCCGGTCTACCCCCAGAACGAGAAGTTGAATTCTTTATTGATCTTGAACCTGGTACAAAGCCCATTTCTAAAACCCCATATCGAATGGCTCCTATTGAACTTCAGGAGTTAAAGATCCAACTACAGGAATTGTTGGACATCGGTTTCATTCGTCCTAGTACATCTCCTTGGGGTGCTCCTGTTTTATTCGTAAAGAAGAAAGACGGGAGTATGCGACTTTGTATTGACTATCGGGAATTGAACCATGTCACTATCAAGAATAGGTATCCTCTACCTCGTATTGATGACTTGTTTGACCAGTTGCAAGGAGCACAATTCTTTTCAAAAATCGATCTTCATTCTGGATATCATCAGCTGAAAATTAGAACTGAGGATATTCCAAAGACTGCCTTCAGAACTCGGTATGGGCATTATGAATTTTTAGTCATGTCTTTCGGATTGACTAATGCTCCTGCGGCTTTCATGGATATGATGAACCGAGTATTCAAGGATTATTTGGACCAATTTGTTGTTGTCTTTATTGATGACATCCTCATATATTCCAAAAGCCGTGAAGATCATGAGCACCATTTGAAGCTGGTACTCCAAAGGCTTCGTGAAAACAAGCTATATGCCAAGTTAAAGAAATGCGAGTTCTGGCTTGAGGAAGTAGCATTTCTTGGGCATGTGGTGTCAAAACATGGAGTATCTGTTGACCCGGAGAAGATTGAAGCAATACAGAGTTGGGAGCAACCGAAGACGGTGACTGAAGTTCGTAGCTTTCTTGGCTTAGCTGGTTATTATCGGAGATTCGTGGAAGGGTTTTCTCGAATCGCTACTCCATTAACCCAGCTAACTCGGAAGGATACAAAATTCGTTTGGAGCGAAGAATGCGAGAAGAGTTTCCAAGAGCTTAAGAGGAGACTTATTTCGGCACCTGTTCTAACAATACCATCTGGTACGGATGGATTTGTTATCTATAGCGATGCTTCGGGTAAAGGGTTAGGATGTGTTCTCATGCAACATGGGAAAGTCATAGCCTATGCCTCGCGACAACTTAAAGAGTATGAGAGGAATTATCCTACTCATGATCTAGAGTTGGCAGCAGTCGTTTTCGCGCTAAAGATATTGAGGCACTATCTATATGGGGAGAAAGTGGAGATATATTCAGACCATAAAAGCCTTAAATATTTCTTCACTCAAAAAGAACTCAACATGCGGCAGCGACGTTGGCTCGAGCTATTAAAAGACTATGACCACACTATTCAATACCATCCTGGAAAAGCAAACGTGGTAGCTGACGCGTTGAGTAGAAGGTCATATGCAGGAACAAGTGCGATGATGTCAAGTATACGCATAGAGCCAACTTTAATAGAAAAAGTTAAGGTTGCTCAAGACACCGATCCGGAGTTGATGCATATGAAGAATAAAGTAAAAGAAGGTGCTATTCCAGAAGCGAGAATCGATGAAGAGGGAATACTTCGAGTCCACTCCAGACTTTGTGTTCCTAACGACTCTGATTTAAAGTATAAGATCATGATGGAGGCACACAATACACCATTTGCAATCCATCCTGGAAGTACCAAAATGTATCGTGATCTTCGACATACATTTTGGTGGAACAATATGAAGAGAGAGATTGCAAAGTTTATCTCAACATGTTTAACTTGTCAACGTGTAAAGGCGGAGCATCAAGTGCCTAAGGGACCATTGCAACCACTTGAGATTCCGAAATGGAAGTGGGAACATATTACTATGGATTTCGTTACGGGTCTTCCCACGGTTTCTCAAGGCATCAATGCTATTTGGGTTATTGTTGATAGATTAACCAAGTCTGCTCATTTCTTGCCGATACGGGAGACTTATTCCCTTGAACGTCTTGCTCAAATGTATGTAAATGAGATTGTGAGATTGCATGGCATGCCAGTATCCATAGTTTTGGATCGTGACCCAAGATTCACTTCAAGATTTTGGGTTAGCTTGCAAAAAGCTATGGGCACGGATTTGCGATTCAGTTCGGCATACCATCCTCAAACGGACGGACAATCAGAGAGGACTATTCAAACTCTTGAAGATCTATTAAGACTCTGTGTCCTAGATTTCAAGGGCAGTTGGGATAAGTATTTACCATTGGTGGAATTCTCGTACAACAATAGTTATCAAGCAAGTATAGGTGTAGCTCCATTTGAAGCATTATATGGACGAAAGTGTCGCTCTCCAATATGTTGGGATGAGGTGGGTGAAGCAACATTGTTGGGACCCGAGTTAGTACGTATGACTACCGAAAAGATCCAAATGATTCGACAACGTATACAAACGGCACAAGATCGACAAAAGAGTTATGCGGATCTTCATCGAAAGGACGTAGAATTTAGTGTTGGGGATCATGTATTGTTACGTGTTTCTCCATGGAAGGGAGTTACAAGATTCGGGAAGAGAGGAAAGCTCAATCCACGATTTATTGGTCCATTTCAAATTCTTGACCGAGTAGGAAATGTAGCCTATAGACTCGCGTTACCTCCAAGTATGTCTCGTGTTCATAATGTGTTTCACATATCTGTACTTCGTAAATATGTGAAAGACCCGAACCACGTTATTGAGTTAGAACCAGATGAGATAGCCGAAGACTTAACGTACGAAGAAGTACCTGTCAAGATCTTGGATAGGAAGGAGCATGTCCTACGCACAAAGGTCATACCACAAGTTAAAGTTTTGTGGAGGAATCATGCTATAGAGGAAATGACCTGGGAGTTGGAAACGGAAATGAAAGCGAGGTATCCTCATCTTTTTGAAACACCAGGTACGTATGTCAATTTCGAGGACGAAATTTCATAAGGAGGGGAGGTTGTAAGACCCCAAATAATTAATAAATGAAATTTAATTTCCTCTAATTATTATTTTGAAATAGTAAGGGTTGATGTGATTAATGTGGATAGTTATGGGTAAAATACACAAATATTTCAAAATAATATAAAATATTCATTATTGTCGGGGAATATTCGTTTGGTCGTGAAATATTCGTACTGTCGGGGAATATTCGTACGACGGCGCAGCCATGTGTGGGCCCCATAACGGAAAGCGATTGGAGGAAGAAAACGACAAATATAAGTTGTTTAAAAATAACGGCGTAGTTGTTACCGTTTACACTGTTAGAATACCCGGTGGTTAAAACACAGTAATACGCGTTGTTGCACAGTAGCACACGGTATTGCACCAATTATTAACTCTTACGTAAGAAGGTACTACTCAATAATGGTTACAGTAATTACTGTTCATTATTTTATTTTATTGATTCAATAATTGCTGCGTTGATATTTTATATTATTGTTGTTTCAATAATTGTCATTACACAGTATTTGTCATTATCGAATCAATAATTCATATTATCTGAATAATATTATTAGATAACATTATTGGCAATGTCTAGAAAGTTCTGTCTAAGGAGAGGTTTGGTCACCTAATTGCGCGCCAGTAAGAAGAAATTCTTATTGGAAAGCCCCCTCTTTCCTAGGAACGGCCTGGTTGTCAGTATTGTGATTCTGTAATATTATTTGTGAATAATTAAATTATTGATTTATATGATGAGGAAAATATTGATTTTATGTGGATATAGATGGAGAAAATTTTTAATGTGACAATTGTTGAAAATTAATATTTTATCTTTTTATGATAAAATAATTCATTTAAATATATTATTATATTTTAATAATATAATAATGATGGTATTTTTACGATGAATGTGAGATATATGAGTATATGTGGAGGAGGAGTAGTTTTGTTACCAAAAATATTTAAAACATGTTAAATATGTCGGTGGACCCCATTTCTTGACTGAAATTTGATTATAGCCTGTAAAATCGCTCGTTTGTGAATTTTGGTCAATTTCTGTTTGGAATTTGGTAAAACTTCCTTCTGCAAAGTTGTGCAAAATTGAATTTCCTATAAAAACTCGCGAGATTCGAATTTTCTGACAAAAGGGCTATTTATTATGAATTATTGAAGTTCTGAAGCTCCGAAATAATTGATTTTTGGAAGTTTTAATTATTTATTTTATAAAAAACGTTTTTTGTACTTCTTCTAGAAGGGAGCATGTGGTTTGTATTCAAATTTGCAGATTCTAAATGGGCGTAGAAAATTTTTATATATATTATTATTATAATAAATTTTCTGTTTTGGTGTTCTAAGCAATTTCCTATAAATAGGTGCTTAGGTTAGAATTGAAAATCACACCAGAAACTGAAGTTTTCTCTCTCTATATTATCGAGCGTATTCTTGTGAGTATTTTGAGTATACTTTGAGTATTGCTATACGGTGAAAGTTCAAGTCATAGCCTATATCCGGTGTTTCAACTAGAAGTACTGATCTTCCGAGGTAAAGGATGTTATTTTCTTGTCAAATGATATTATTTCTTCAATATCATTATGCTGAAATATTGGTTGGAAGTTTTTATCAAATTTGGAATTTTTTTATGTCGGGGTTACTATTCACGAGTTACTATTCATGAGTTACTATTCACGAGTTACTATTCACGAGTACTATTCACGAAGCGTGAAAAGGTTTTTTTTGTGAAATTACTATCTTTTGGTGTCGGAGTTATTATTCACGTATACGACACTATTCACGTATACGATACTACTCACGAATACGACACTATTCATCAAAAAAATGAAATTTCTTCTTTTTGTCCAAAATATCTATTCTGGATACTAGCTTTGATTGTATCCATGATTTGATCATTCTTGAATTTTACACCACTATGATTATTTTTGAGGTATTTTTGGTCGTGAATAAAACAAAGCACGAGTCCTTAATCCTTAATCCTTGTCATTTTGTTTCACTGGATTCGTTTCTTTAAAAATATTTTTCATCATCTTCAGTCTTAAATGATGATATTATTGAATATCTTTGGCCTGTAGTGCAAAGATGAATGATTTATGATGAATATCTTTGGCCTGTAGTGCAAAGATGAATGATTACTGATGAATGTCCTTGGCCTGTAGTGCAAGGATGAATATATGATTCCAGATATATATTGATTGGTGTTACAGGGATAAAAATATTGATGATGGACTGTTAAATTCGTAGATATTAGTAGATTTCATTCTCTACGTAACTCTTCTATGAATTAATATTTTCCGCTGCGAATATTGATTTAACATTTGTTGTCTATTGTATTCTATCAGATTTTTCCTTGTTGAAGACTAACGATGATTTGTTGTATATTATCTTAGTCATAATATTCTTTACTGGGCTAGTTGAGCTCACCCTTTTTCCTTTTTGTTCCATTTTTCTTCTCAGGAGGCGAGAATATAGCGAGTACGAGTCGGGGTATGGAATGAAGGTTCTAGGGAGAGTTGTTTAGTAGTCCTCACCATTTTTGTAATATAATGTAACAATAATTATGATGGGGATTTATTTGTATGTGGATATTGTCTAGATGACAATATCTGTATTTAAACTCATAGTTTACATGTTGTAATAATAAAGTTGTAGTTGTTTCTGTACCATGTATTGACAACTCAGAATGGGTGATGTATACCTATTTTGGGGGTGTCACATTGCGAGTTATAATAATGATAAATAAATGTTGTTAAAAATATGAAGGGAATTTTATGAAGTATTTGTGTAAGTTTTGCTTATTTTTATGGACCTTTATTTACCCATTTTTCAAATTAATCGGTAGAAAGTTATTCAGTGTATATATATATATATATATATATATATATATATATATATATATATATATATTATAAAAGGTGGGGCCCATATACGATGATGACACTTGGCGGGGGCCCACGTGTGAAGGACTTTTGGTGGAGGAAAAATTTGAAGGTTCACGGGTGGGTGAATGTTTTTCAAATAAACATGTGTTATATATATATATATATATATATATATATATATATATATATATATATATATATATATTATATTTTTGTTTTGTTTTATTTGAGATTTTTAATCACCGAATGTGCGTATGAAATCCGTGACTTTGCATTCCGAATTCGTGAGTTTTTTTCCTTAACAGTACTCATTCCATTCTCCTATAAATAAGATGCTTAGTTAGAATTGAAAATCATACCAGAATCAGAGAATTCTTCTTTTACAATATTGAGCGTATTTCTTTCGAGTTTTAAAAAGCTTTGAGCGTAGAAAATAGTGAAAATTTTCTTCAAGAATATCCCCGCCCTACCAGTCAAATACTCTTCTTTTCAAGGTAAGGGATGTTATTTTTGTTCAGTATTCATATGGAATAATATTTTCTTCCATACTCTGTAGTATGTTAAGTAATATTATTTCGTTTCAAATTTCAAATTCTACACTTATTTTGTTAATGTTTTGACTTCTATACTCCATGAAATTAGTAGAATATCCTTGATATTTGTACTTCATCTAGTGTCTTTTTATAAAAATATTATTCTGAGCATTCTTGATAAGTTTTAACTTTTTTATGCCGGAGTACTATTCACGAGGTTACTATTCTTGAAGTACTATTCACGGGATACTATTCACTCAGTTACTATTCACCGGGGGTACTATTCATAACAAAAATTGATTTCTTTTTGGTTCAAATTATTTTTGATAAGATATTATTTTTGAATTTTACTCCACAAAGCAGTATCATGTTGATAATTTGGACATTATTGAATTCTGGATAAATTAAATTATAATTCTATAAAAATTTATCCTTTGCTTTCTTTAATTGAATGCTTATATCATTGTTTAGTCTTTTAGAAGCATTTTTACTGTGTTTAGTTGTTATTTTGCAGATTTGGGAGCTGTAGGGGCAATTATGGAATTTTGAGCTGAGAAATGGCATTTTGGTAATTATTTTGAAGAGTAGCGTTGAGGCACTGTGGATTGCACTGTAACCAGCGCTGGGGCACTGATTCGTGACTTTGGTTGACCAGGCACGTGTGTTAACCAACCGTTTGACTTGCGTATTGAGGGCTACATTGATAAGTTGATTAAGTTGATTTGAGAAAGAATTGTGGTGGGATGAGAGGAGTATATAAAGGCTGTTTTGATTTAATTAGGGATCTCTCTACCACAATTGAAGACCAAGAAAGGGATTACTTGAAGAATGAAGGATTGACTCTAGAGTTTTCTTCTTCTCCTAATTTTTCAATTTGTGTAATTCTTTAAAGATGATTTTCAAAGGATTGTTGGTTTTAATTTCCGTTATGAACTAATTCTTTAATTAAGATTCCAATTGAACCTTTTATGTCTATAAATTAGTTATTCAATTTATTCTAATTATTTATGTCAAAGTGAATTGTTTATCTTGTCTTGTGCTTTTTGATTAATTATTTGGGCAATAATTACCTAGTTACTTTAGAAGGAATTGAAAGAGGAGATCTAAGGTTAGAGCTGGGCATGATAACATGTATTCTTAATTATTTGAATGACGAATAATTAAGGTTGTGAGTGGAATGAAAATATATGTTCACTGCATGTAACACGTTGGGAATTGGAATTTAATGCGTTTAATTTAATTGTTTTGCATAGGAATATAGCAAGATTAATTGGATTAAATAGAAGTTAATCGATCACTTGAAAAATGGCTTTTGACACTTAGAATTCCTGTTAACAATTCAGTAGGCATAATAATTGGGGATAATTGGATAATTGATTTATAGTTCATAATTGGAGATATTGGAGTCTTAATCGTTATTCATCTGAATTCATTCGTTAAAATCTTATTTTTATTTATTTGATTTATTTTTAGAATAATTTCTTTTAATTTCTTACCTTAGTTTTCTTATTTTGAAAAATCACATTTTATGGTTGTTTAAATAAAATTGGATTGATATAGTGCTAGTAGTTAGAATTTATTGATTATAATTCTCTGTGGGATCGACACTCTATCTTATTGTCGACGTCGGGATTTTTAGATGTCCTTTTCCGTTACTTGTTCTTTGGTGTTCTCATTTCAGGTGAGATTTGTTTGAAAAAATAAGTGAAAAAGGTCCGACATGTATAATGTCGACGATGGACTGTTAAGAGTTGCCAGTTGGTTTTTTAAATGGTTGTACCAATACAACCGAGAAAAGGTTTGCACATTGATCCAGTGATGTGACATTGCTAAACGGGTCAGCGAAACCGAGGTTCATTAGGGTCCGGGGACTTGGTTATGCGGAGGGAAGGTGTTAGGCTCTCCCTGACATCCGTATTACCATGGTGACCGCCTCTTTTCAAGAAATTATTATCTGAATGTGTGTGTGTGTGTGAGTCAACGTGCTGTTATTTGGAAGCAGTGCGAGGCCTCGTTCGCACCTATATACACATGGTTTGAATTTATGTAAAAATTCAATTTTAAGCAAGATATAACAATGATGTTATATAAAAAAGGTTTTTTCAAACCCTGATGCTCAATAGTAATTGAAACCTTTTACACTCCTATTTTATTAAGTGTTCGACTGTAATTATTTTATTTTACGAATGCGAGGCATCCGTATGAAAATAATGTACAAAATAATGCCAACTTCCTCGTGGGTATGGAAACCATCTGAGGAAATTTAGACACTGCAGAATAATTTACAAGCTGCTTATAGCTGAAAATGTCCATCACGGGAACCGAATCTAGATCCAATGGGCTGAATCTGTGATCACATGATTCCTAGGCGCACAAGATACCACAATTTGTATGAAATCAATAAGCAGATATATATAAAAGTTGTAATATATATATACAGACATGATCACCAACCACGAAGCACCTCCATGTGGGATCAGAAATGTAAATAAAGCTGTTAAAAGCTATCAACCGCCACGAAGGAAACTCCAGGAGGGACAAAAAGTAAATAAAGCTATAAGGCTTTCAACCGCCACGGAGGGAACTTCAGGTGGGACAAAATGTAAAGAAAGCTGTACAAAGCTCAACTGCCACGAAGTAAACTCCAGGCAGGACGAAACATAAAGAAAGCTGTAAAAGCGATCAACCACCACGAAGTGAACTCCAGGTGGGACGAAAAATGTATATATATATATATATATATATATATATATATATATATATATATATATATATATAAACGCACCGGATGTAAAATCCAGGCTCATCGAACAGAGTTCGACAATAATTCATATATATGAGTATATATATATATATATATATATATATATATATAAAAGCGAATAAACGCACCAGATATAAAATCCGGGCTCATCGAACAGAGTCCGACCAAAGTTCATATATATATAAAAGCGAATAAACGCACCGAATGTAAAATCCAGGCTCATCGAACAGAGTCCGACCACAGTTAATATATATAAGTATATATATTAAAGCAATAAATGCTCTAAACAGAAGTCTAGGCTCATCGAACAAAGTTCGACACATAGTTCATATATATATATATATAAAAGCAAATAAACGCTCCAGACCGAAGTCTAGGCTTAATCGAGGCATAACTCGATAATGTTAGTCAATATATATAAATATGTATATATAAATATATATATATATATATATACAGACTGAAATTAAACTACGGACCGAAGTCCGGGAAAAAGCAAGCAACACGACTCTCAACATGAAGAAGGGTGTGTGCAGAGATAAAGAGAAAGACTCTAAAGTGTGTGAGAAGGCTTACAGTTGACTACCAAAGAAGACTTCTATATCTTTAAAGTGGGTAAACACTGGCTTTTGTAGGTACAAAAGAGGCTATATATAAGCTCACATATGTTTAAAATGAGAAAGTACACTGCTTGGGGTGACTGCAGAGCAAATTGGGCAGGGCTTCCTCACCGTTTTCTCTTGAAAAATGGGCAGCCCAAGCCCTCTATTTATAGACGAAGTAGCCGCAGGTGTACCAGAGGCAACCAGGTCGGGCCCGAGTTTTTAGGGTTGGGTCGTCTTGTAGTACGTGCACTCGGGCACTGTAATATCTACTCGGACTTTTTGAAGTGCAATCCGGGCATCTGTTTGAGGTATACATGACCTATTTCGAAACGCCGTTGTCGAGAGTTGTACGATGGCATGTGATTAGAGTTTGTATGAAGTCATTGAAGATGGGACGGTGCCCTCTGGTCTTCAAGCTTCAACTTCCATCTGTTACCCCGCATAATAGTCACTCAGGATTGGTTAGTCTTGTGGGACATCATTGTGTAGAGATGTTGAGACGACATGGTCTGGCATCGTGTTGGCTAGGTGACGATGTTGCCACTCACCGGTGTTATAGCCGGATTGGGCTGATAAAACAAACGTTGCTCAGGCTTCACTGAGATTGAACTGCTGTAATTATTGAAGGTCCTCATTGTCATCTTTGAGGTGTGTATGTCTTCCCGGTGTTATCATCGAGTTGGTACAAAACATCTCTTTGTGAGTGCCGAGATTGAAGCTGGTCGCATTTGAAACAAGCATTTTCGGGGTTATCACCGAAACTGCATTCCTTGGGGTTATCACCAAAGTTGGTGGCTATTCCCATGGTTGGGACTGAGACTGGATACCTCGGGGTTATCTCCGAGATTAATCGGTCTTCTCCAGTGTGTGTTCCGGTATTGTATCTGCACGTCTCAAGGTTATCTCCGAGATTGGAATTGTTACTCCCAGAGTGTGATCAGGGGTTGATGCTGAACTTCCGGTAGTATCCGGTATAGATATGGATTGTCTTTCAGGGTTCCCTCTTAAAAGACGAATTTATCCTCCTGCAATGTCAGTGACAGTAGCACAAAAAATTTCGAGTGTCTACAGATGCCCCTCTTTATCATACTCATGCATGGCGTTGCATGGGTAGGATAAAGAATCCTAGACACTTGAAACGCAACAAGACAAACATGGTACTGTATATAGAAACATGATGCAAATGTATGATGCATGTGTACGGGATTGTAGCCCAACATGCTGGGGATGATTGCTGGCTCCCTGTTGCTTCAACTGGGGATTGGCGATGCTGTCCAGATTTGGTGTGTAATCCGAATCTGTTAGGATGTCGATGTTGGAGTTATCACCAAATTCCTGTGTCTTTGATAATGACTTGATCTTGAAGATGTGCCTCTTATGTGTAAGAGATCTGTGGGGATAAAGCTTGATCTGTTTGAGGATGTGTATAACATATTCCATCATCTATCCTCTTTGATAACGTTGACCTCTCCTGGTTAGTGTCGCCAGAGTATGTCACGATTCTGTTGGATTTACTGTCAACAACAAATGCTGTCAGGGATGCTTGACCTTCGTTGACGTGTACTTCACCGACATGTGAATCAACGGCTGAAAAATCCTGTGGGATATACTGTCAAGGTTGCTTGACCTTCGCTGACATATGAATCAACGACTGAGACTCTGTGAGTAGACCGTCAAGGTTGCTTGACATTCGCTGACGTGTGACTCAACGGAACATTACGTTGTGACCCCCGCCGGGGATCCGCTGGGGAATATGAGTAATCGAGTATGAAATCCTCTAATAACTCTAGATCTATGATAGGTTTAATCGCTATCGGCTGAGATAACATCAAGGCTACTTGACCTTCGTTGATATGTGTGTCAACAGATGAGCATGCGTTGTAACCCCCGCCAGGGACTCACGTTGTAACCCACGTCGGGGATCTACGTTGTAACCCCCGTCGAGGATCACGTTGATCTTTTAGGGTGATGACCCGGAGTTGGCGGCATCAGACCTGTACAAGGTATTGCCGGATGTGATTTGTAACAAATGAGATCATTAGCAGGGTATACCTTGTGTTCAGATGACTACTAATGGGCGATGTACAGACTCAAAGTTTCATCTGAGAAGACAGGGATTGTATGCTATTTTGCTCAATCGCGTGGCATTTTTATTCCCGATTTGACCTTTCTAGTCGTCAAGAACTCCTTTGCAACTTGAATTGGACCAAGCCGGAGGGGTGGGGCCCATATAGGGGTGCCACATGTGCATTTGCTTCAGCCACAGATGAGCCTTCGGCTGACCGTGGATGATAAAATCCAGCAGGTTGGCAACACAAGTCATTTTTAACTTGTCGCGCGAAGAGAAATCCTTGAACCTCCTTCAGATCTGCTGAGTTCGGGCTATTTTCAGCAAATCCTGTCACCGTACAAGTGTTCTACACTATCCTAGTAACGTATGCATGTATTTTTTCCAGTTTTTATCCGTTGGATTTTGATTTATCGCATGAAAAGCATCTAAACACATAGTAGTGATTATGTATGCACAAATGACTTGATAAAAAATATTCAACATAGTAAATGTTAGTATTAAACCATGCTGAACACAATGATGTGAAAAAATTTGACTTTTAAGACAGTCAAATTGGCACATTTTTCTGCTATTTTTTGCCATATTTGAGGTCCAATGAGCAAAAGGTAGAAAGGCAAAGTACTCCTGATATTGAGGTTGACCTTATGCATGAATAATTTTGATTTTTAATGCATATATTGTGTATATGACTTTGGGGTAGGTGTGCTACTGAATGGACACCGAGACATGCCTATGTACATGTGGATAGTCCTATTTTCAAAGGGGACTATGGAAATTTTTTTCAAAATGTAGGCATTGGGTAGTCATGCATTTTATTTCTATTGTATGTTAAAGTAAATGCATGCATGCATATACTTATAAAATGCATTCCAGAAAGCACCAGGTAAGGAAATACCACACCCTTTCTGAGGTGATTTGGAGACTTGTTGTCCAGACATCATGGATCCGGATCAACCGAGTAGTTCTCGTAGGACCACTTCTGGTATACGGAGGAGGGCTTCTAAAGTGCCTCGTCCTCGCTCTGTGAGACAGCCTCATCGATTGGTGGAGGCCGTGATTCGTCCAGTCCGGGTAGACGTGCCAGACATTGAGGACTTGGAGGAGGATATTCCAATTAAGGATCCCGCTCCTGCTGCACCTGTTCCTCGTAGGGTGCTACCTTGTATTCAGGTGGAAAACCCAGATCTATTGGGTGATTTGAGCAGACATCCATCGATGTATTTACATGCTAACGAGGTATGACGTTAGACTTTTATCTTCCTTCTTTCCTGTTGATGAGGATTAAGGGTTCTGATGTTTGATCTGCATTTCATGCAGGTTCCCGGCTTCACACAGCCTCGAGGGAACTGGTTCAACATTCACTCCATGTACCAGGCGCTTCATCTTGACTATAAAGCGGTAGTGCATGAGTGGGGATTCGGAGCATTCTTCTCCATCCTTCCCCGTTGTTGTCCCTGGGGTTATCTCAGGGCATTTTCTGAGCGATGGTTTCATCAGACTCAGTCACTCCATTTGCTAGATTATGAGGTAATGATGACGCCGATGGATTGGCGATTTATCACAGGTATGGAGCCAGTTCCTTACATGACGAATATTACCCCTACAGCCATCAGATCCTTGTTAGGAGTTTCGGCGGAGGCGCTCAAGGGCAGGATTGTCCGTTCAGGTCCTTTGAGCGTAGATGCTATGAGTGGGCTTTTGATTGAGCCCATGCCTGATGATGTCAGAACCGGGGATCTCATTCTGCGGCGATTATTCCTGATGATCATTAGAGGCTGCTTCATAGCAGATAACTCTTTTACGGTGTCTTTCGCTTTGATCAGCGCCACACGTGATATGGACCGTATTAGAGAGTATGATTGGGACTCCTATACCTTTGCCTATTTCGTCCGGGGCATGCGTATGTGCTCACAGGGTTTGACCGAGGCATAGCTAGGCTTTTACCCATTTCTGCTGGTGAGTATTTCTCTTGTCATTTCCCATTTATAGGTTAAGAGTGTTTACTAATAGCAGATGTTTTGCCATTGTGTTGGCAGTTTTGGGCATAAGAGAGGCTCCCATGCTTGCGTCCTGTGAGTGTGTTAGGTTTAGATACCTATCCATGAAGACGACGATGTCATCATTCCATTTTATCGGATGTCCCTGTAGCTGAGGGCTTCACTCATTGCCGTATGCAGCTGGAGTTGTTGACAGCTGATACCATCACATGGATTCCCTATTCATGGGAACACCTGACCATCGGCTTTAAGAATGGATACTTGGCTGGAGTCGAGTACGTGATTTCTAATAAGAGAGTTGATTTCTTCACAGATGGAGGCTGAGAGCTCTATTTAGGAGAACGTGCTATTAGGAGCACCACAAGGGAGATTTGTATGCCGATCTTACCTCCTGTCAGGCGTCATTAGCCTGTATCGCAGTCACCCGTCACTGATATCCCATTGTTGGGGGGTTGACGGTTTTACATTATCAGAGGGTCCATGTACTAAGGAGAGGTTCCAGTGTTGGTGGTTCCCTCGTACTATTGGAGCCCAGTCCCGCGCCACACAGTTTATGGGGGATATGGTTCCAAGATCCGTGATGATGATGGATTGGATAGCTTGTGTCAGAGATTTGACTTATATGACACAGATTGATAGTTTGACCTGACAGTTGGACCAGGCACACATATTTATCCGGCATTTAGGCACAGATCCGGCAGAGGCAGCTTCATTTGATCCTTCCAGCTCAGGCGCTGGCCCCTCAAATGACCCATTCGGTTTTTCCGGTGCAGATCCTCTTTTATATAGGCCTGACATCCCTATTGATAGAGATCTGGTGACTCAGGAGGAGTTACATCAGGTGGACATGATTGATGATGTGGACATCGACACCATTGTCTTCTTCTTATGTATATTCTCGTTATATCTTTTGATAGTCCTCTGTTAGATATTGGGTGGCTGTGCCCCATTCTCGCTATATCTTTTGATAGGCCTCTGTTAATAGTAGGGCGTATGTGCCCCATTTCCTTGTATTTGTAGCTGTACAGAGATGATGTATTAGATGATGATATACTTTGGAATGTATACACAGTTTTTCAATTCCTTATATCACATTGCCATCAATTATCTACTATGCATGTATCATGTTATGAATATGTATATATGTCCAGAGATATTCAGCATTGACCCCTGGATGGTCTTATTACACGGCCCGCGCAGATGTCTTCTTCGACAGTTAGCCGTATAGATCATACCCCACCATCATTGGTGGCATTGGCTATGCGATCGTGGTACGATAGTATGTCACCACCAGATAGGGTGACTGTAGATCATTTGCTGCAGCATACCATGACCTTATTGATGTTTCAGGTTCCCACAGGGTTTTTGGACGGGATGCTAGAGCATTGGATACCGGATAGGCAGGTTTTTCGATTCGGGACCCATGAATTGACTCCTACTCTGGAGGAGTATGCACGATTGATGATGCTGCCTTTAGACAGACCTTGTATGCATATGGCTTTGGGAGACATGAGTAGACGGTTCATGACTCTCACTGGATTGTGGCGCAGAGTGGTATAGGATGAGCTGACATCTGGCCACGTGATATCCCAGCGTTTTCTATATGACAGATTTGGCTCAGAGGATAGCTATTCACGACATTCCGGGGATTTCACCGCACCGAAGGACCATTGGTTTGTGGCCAGGGTTGATGTACTGATGCTATGCATACTATCGTATGTCTAAATGCTACTGTACATGGATGAGATAGACATAGGTGTCATCATGGCCGTGAGAGCTCTTAGGGAGGGTCACACCATTATACCTATGATTGTAGCAGAGACCCTGCGGTCAGCATCCTACGGCTGTAGTTATCCGACATGAGTGTTCACGGGTAGTTTGGTCATGCTGTACATGTGGTTTATGTCACACTTGAGACCGATTGGTACCTTTAGACGACATGGATAATGTTTTACCCATGATATAGCCATGCCATACTCCTTTCAACCATCGGAGTGTATAGGTGCTCTGTCTTGGTCCACATTTTTGGAAGACATCAGAGATTCATTCAGCATATTGCCGTGTTCGGGGCTTAGCTCACCATACAGCTTCATTACTCACGCTTCGGGCATGGACTACCTCCCTCTGGCTGGTTTGAGGGGCGTGACTACTTATCACCCACTGGCCGTGATGTCACAGTTTGACCAGTTCCAGGATTTTCATCCTTTCGAGGGCCCGATAGGTCAGCGTTCAGCTTCTCGATATCTCTCAGCAGAGGACCGATCCCGTGTGTATGCTTGTTGGGATCAGCGTGAGATAACTACTTTTTCTGTGAGCCATCCAGGTTGTTCTATAGAGTATTCCGCATGGATGGAGACAGAGATTTTATCGGCTGCATCAGTATCTACAGTACCAGATAGTGAGTCAGACGATGTAGAGCCCATAGAGGACATCGATTCCTACATCGAAGAGGAGCACGCTGCTGGGTTTCCAGAATTTCCTCTGGATTCTCCCAGTACTAATACTGTTGTGATTCAGCACTCAACACATTACTTTGAGCAGAGTCTTCATCTGATGACCTTTGAGAGAGATCATGCTCAATCTATGATGTTAACTGCTCTTGATGGGAGAGACGCAGCTCTATTAGAGAGAGACGAGACATTAGCTTGCAGGGATATCGTTGTTGTTGAGTGGGATGAGGCTAGATTAGCCAGAGACACAGTGATAGTTGAGCGGGATAGTGCTATATCTTCCCGGGATGTAGCCATCACAGATAGTACTATCGTGAGGTCCCTTACCACTGGCATGATCGCAGAGATGAACGCATATATTGATGATCATATGGTCACCATACAGATGGTTGCAGATCTATTGGGTCGTGTGGATATTCTCGTACAGGAGACCACAGCTTCACCTCCATCTTCTGAGAGGGACGCCATGTTGGGCTTGTTAGCTCGCATATACCCTGACTTGTAGATGAGCTTGTATTTTCCTACATAGACTAGCTTAGCCATTTTGTCATGTACAGTTTACATTGTATATATAAAACAACATTATATATATTACAGGGAAATATATTTTTGGATCACCTCCCTTTTAGATATGCTTTACTACGTGCTTGATATTTTGCCTGCTGTTTTAGGGCTTGTGATCTTAATGTATTCTGAATTCCTCCTGGGTGGATAGACATTGAGTTGTCTCTAGATAGTTCAAAATGGATCTGTATGTATCCCTACCATCTTTGGTGTCTTGGGACTGGTTTCTGAATGAAAATGTGGAGAGGAGTGTGGCTTTCCTCTCTGAGATTGACCACACCACAGATGGTCGCCAGTACTTCTTTTTAGGAGAATCCTAGTTAATTCCACCTCTTATGGATTGGTGTTGTTCTTCAAGGTATGACCGCAACTTAGATAGTCGCCGAATCTCCTATTTGGGAGGAGTTCATGTAATTCCATCCCTTTGGTCTGAAGCCGAATGAAATGTAGTGGATTGAAGTTTTGATCCCAGTACCAACTGACAAGGGTTTGTGTTTTGGTAGGGGGTGAGACCGCACCATGAATGGCTGCCTACGTACTCCTATTGAAGAGGAGATCAGGTCTGCGTAGTTCGAACCTGGTGTAAGATGTTTAACGCTGTATATGGTAGAAATGGTGTAGGAATGTTTTTGGTTGTTTTGGTTTTTATAAAGGTAGAAATGTTTTTGTTGTTTTTGTTTTATTGCGACCGGGCCATGTAACATGGTTGCCTACGTACTCCTATTGAAGAGGAGATCAGGTCGACATAGTTCGCCCCTCAGGACGAGATGAAAAGCGTAATCCCATGTACAGGTCAGAGTGCAGGGAGGAGAAAGTTTAATCCTAGGTTGAGGATAAACTGTAGGTACGAGAAGTTTGATCCCAGGTATAGGTAGCCAAACTGCAAACGCGAGAGGTTCAATCCGTGGTGGGATGACCTAAGTCGTAGGAACGCAAAGGAGAGCCAGGTCGCTGGCTTGAAAAGTATGTTTCTCTGAGGGTCAAAGTTTAGAAGAGTTGTATGTAGTAAAGGGTTAAAGAACTGGAATGGTTGGTGATCTGATGGTCCAACACCAAGATGTTTGCTTGATGGAAACTTTCTGACATAGTATCGTTTCACGGCGTCTGAGTTGATGAGTTGTGGAAATTCATCGCCATCCATTTCTTGCAATCTGAGAGCGCCTCCTGTCAATATTTCCTTGACAACAAATGGGCCTTCCCAGTTAGGAGCGAATTTTCCCTTAGATTGATCTTGGTTGTCAAGGATCTTCTTCAAAACCAAGTCATGTTGTTTAAACTGCCGTAGCTGGACTTTTTTGTTGTAGGATCAGGAGATCCTTTGTTGATATAACTGATCATGGAAGATAGCCGCGGTTCGCCTTCGTCTATTAGAGACAATTGGTGACACTTGTATTGTACCCATTGGTCTTCATCCAGCTGAGCATCTATCAACACTTGGAGGGATAACATTTCAACTTCTATGGGGAGTACTACTTCCATCCCATAGGTTAATGCGTAGGGGGTTGCTCCAGTGGAAGTGCGCATTGAGGTTCTGTAGGCTAACAGAGTAAGAGGCAATAGGTCAGGCCAATCTTTGTGGTTGGCGGACATCTTTTGCATAATCTTCTTGATTTTTTTGTTAGCCGCTTCAATAGCACCGTTCATCTTCAAACGATAGATGACAGAGTTAAGATGTTTGATACTGAATTTTCTGCATAATTCCTCCATCATTTTGTTGTTGAGGTTCTTAGCATTGTCTGACATAATCACCTCTGGTTGTCCATATCGACAAACGACATTGTTTCTGATGAAAGCAATGATGACTTCTTTGGTAACCCTGGGGAAGGAGGTTGCTTCTACCCACTTGGTGAAGTAGTAGATCATGGTGAAGATAAATCGGTGTCCATTACTGGCTTTAGGCTCAATGGGATCGATCATGTCCATTCCCCACATTACGAAGGGCCAAGGCTAACTCATATTGTGGAGTTCCCGTGGAGGGGCGTGGATAGCATTCCCATGAATCTGGCACTGATAGCATCTCCTAACGTGATCATGGCAATCAGCTTTTAGAGATAACTAATAATGTCCTGCCCTGAGGACTTTCTTGACAAGGAGGGGGCCACTCATGTGGGGGCCACAGACTCTGCCATTGATTTCATCCATAAGCCTTTGGGCTTGATCTTTGTCTAAACATTGGAGGAGACCTAGTCCTGCATCTCTTTTATAGAGTGCATCCAACTCAGGTAGAAATTCATAGCAAGTCGATGGATCCGCCTTTTCTTAATCAGGCTCGCTTCCGCGGGTGTAGATCCATCTCGTAGATATTCCTTGATATGCTGATACCAAGGATGTTGGATGGGAGGTAGCTCATCCGATACTTCTCCAACGTAGTTCCCATAGGCTGGGGCCTTGTGCAGGGAAATTATGACGCTTGGTAAGTGTTCCTTATCTGATATGCGAATCAAGGAAGCCAAAGTAGCTAATGCGTCCGCAAAGTCATTCCTATTACGAGGAATGTGTAGAAGGGAGATTTCTTCGAACTCCAAAACCATCTGTAAAACTTACCGATGGTAAAGCAGCAAATGTAGTTCCTTGGTTTGATAGATTTCGGTGGATTTTCTGATTACCAACTGTGAATCTCCAAAGATAGTTAACTGCCTGATGCCCATTGAACGGGCACATTTTAGCCCCATGAGACAACCTTCATACTCAGCCGTATTATTAGTGCTGACAAACTTCAATTTGACGACGACGGGATACTGCTCCCCCGTAGTGGATACTAGAACTGCTCCAGCTCCAGAACCTTCCAGATTAACAGCTCCATCAAAATACATCTTCCATGATTGGCGCGTTTCGTACTGATGGTGTTGCTGAACTGTCATTACTCCTTCATCGGGGAAATATGTTTCCAAGGGTTTGAAATTCACTAAAGGTGCGATGGCCAGTTGATCCGCAATTCCTTGAGCTTTGATGGACTTTTGCATCACATATACGATGTCAAATTGTTGTAGGATCAACTGCCATCTGGACAGCTGGCACTTTAACATGGGTTTGTTAAAAACGTATTTGAGAGGATCCACGCGGGATATAAGATGGGTTGTGTGACCATGGAGGTAATGTTGTAACCTCATGGAAGCCCATACTAAAGCACAACACGTCTTCTCGATCAGAGTGTACTTGTGTTCACTGCTGCTGAATCTTTTGCTGAGGTAATAGATAGCTCGTTCTTGGCCTCTATCGTCTTTCTGTCCCAGCATGCAGCCCATGGCGTTGCCACTTATGGACAGGTACATGAACAGGGGAACATCATCCTTGGGTGGTACCAACACTGGAGCTTTGACTAGCTATTTCTTAATTGTGAGGAAGGCATTTTGACACTCATCATTCCATTTTATAGAGGAGTTCTTCCTTAATAGCTTGAAGATTGGCTCACAGGTTGCTGTGAGTTGAGAGATAAACCTGCTAATGAAGTTGATTCTTCCCAAAAATCCTCGTATTTCCTTTTTTGTCTGTGGAATGGGCATTTCCGTGATGGCATGGATTTTGGTAGGATCCAGCTTAATCCCTTTGTGGCTGACTAGAAATCCTAGCAACTTGCCTAATTTAATGCCAAAGGCGCACTTAGCTGGATTCAACTTCGAGTTGTACTTACGCAACATGTTGAACAACTTTCTAAGATGGTCTAGATGGTCATCCTCCTTCCGGGACTTGACAATGATGTCATCCACGTAGATCTCAATCTCTTTGTGCATTAAGTCGTGGAAAAGAGACATCATAGCTCGTTGATAGGTGGCTCCGACATTAATGAGGCTGAATGACAACCGTCTATAGCAAAAGGTTCCCCAAGGCGTGATGAAAGCAGTTTTCTCATGGTCTTGCTCAGTAACCATGATCTGATGGTACCCCGCAAAACAATCAGCAAAGGAGTACATGTCGAATTGCGCAGTATTGTCAATAAGAATGTGGATAAATGGCACATGAAAGTTATCTTTTAAACAATCTTTGTTCAAGTCCAGGTAATCCACACAAACTTGTACCTTCCCTCCGAGTTTAGACACGGGCACAATGTTGGATATCCACTCAGGATATATAGACACCATGATGATGCCAGCTTAAAATTGTTTCACAATTTCTTCTTTCACCTTTAAACTCCACTCAGGTTTCAATCGCCTGAGCTTTTGATTGACTGGCTTAAATCCCTCTTTAATGGGAAGGCGATGAAGGACAATGTCAGTGGACAAACCCACCACATCTTCATGAGACCATGCAAACACATCCTGGAATTGGGTTAATAGCGTAACCATATCATTCCGTTGGTCTGGGGTAAGGTCTGAACCAATCTAGAATAACTTAGGGCTTTCTAAGGTTCCGAGATTGAAAGAAGTGGTTTGATCAAGGTTGGGTTTAGGTTTGTCTTTGACCCATTCTTGAATTTCTGGAGGCACCTCTGTAAGACCCCGACTTTTATAAATAAAGATGAATTTTCTATAAATATCATTTTTGAATATTATGGAATAAATTCGATATAATGTTATAGTTGTGGGTAATATTTATAAATTTTGCAAAGTACGCAAGTTGTTATATAATATTCGATTGGTCGGGGAATATTCATTTTAACAAAGAATATTCGTACAACAACACAATCATTGGTGGACCCCACAACAGAATTATTATCGGATTGAGAAAACGACAAAAATACTTTATGAAAATAATGGCGGATGTTTTACCATTAACTGTTGAAACACCCGGTGTTAAAAGTACAATAATATGCGTAGTTGCACAGTAGCACACGGTATTGATTATTGATGCTTACGTGAGAAGTCACTCAGTTTTGTTCAATTATTACTGCATAATATCTCACGTTATTTGATTCAATTATTGTCAATATTTTATATATTATTAAATCAATAATTGAAACGACAAAATTATTAATATTATTATTTGCAATATTAACGATGTCTAGAAGTTCTGTCAAGGAGAGGTTTGGTCACCTAATTGCGCGCCAATAGGGAGAAATCCTTAATAGAAAGCGACCTCTTTCCTAAGAATGACCTGGTCGATTAATATTGTGAATTATAATAATGATGAAATATGTTATTAAAAATATTGAGGGGATTTTTTTTATGAAGTATTTGTTGTAAATGTTGTTTATTTTATGAACCTCCATTTACCCATTTTTCAAAATAATCGGTAAAAAATTATTTTATATAATAAAGGTGGGGCCCACATGTGGGGGCCACACGTGGGGCCCATATGTGTTGAAAACTGATTTTGAAAATAGGGGTGGGATGGAGTATACGTAAAGGGGAGGGATTTTATATATATATATATATATGTCTGTGATGCGTATATATATATATATATATATATATATATATATATATATATATATATATATATATATGTTGTGTGTGTGAGTGGAAAATGGTGAGAATGATGTGTGTGGATGTGGACGTGTGTGATGTGGACATGTTGGTGGAAAAGTAAGAAATGTGTGTGTGTGTGTAAGAGTGTGTGTAAGTTGAATTAATGGCGGTGGTGGGAAAATGTTCTGATGATAGTGATAGGTGGATGAATTATGGGTGGTTTTGTTAATAACATGTGTTATATATATATATATATATATATATATATATATTTATATATTATATTTTTTGTTTTTCTCAATAATGGTTTTGAATTCAAGCACAGATTATGGCAACAGACATCCGTGATTTATAAAATTATTGCGTCCGTATTATTTTCTAAACAGTACCCCTTCTATTTTCCTATAAATATGATGCTTAGTTAGAATTGAAATCACACCAGAAATTTAGAGAAATTCTCTTCTATAATCTTGAGCGTATTTCTTTAGAGTTTTAATAAGCTTTGAGCGTAGTGCAAGTTTTCTTCAAGAATATCCTTGCCCTACCAGTCGGAATACTTTTATATCTAGTTTTTTTTAACGGTAAGGGGTATTATTTCTTTTGTATTCATGAAGAGGACTTCTGTTATTCCATTGTTTATTATTCGATTGGAATAACCTGTATACGTGGGTTACCCTATACTTGGTGAAATTTTTCTGTTATTCCATTTGTTATTATTCTGTTGGAATATCATGTCTGTGCGTTTTACGTTGGACCTGATTCCGTCTTTATTATTCTGTTGGAATATCCTGTCTGTGCATTTTACGCCAGACCTGATTCCATCTTTATTATTCTGTTAGAATATCATGTCTGTGTGTTTTATGCCAGACCTGATTCCGTCTTTATTATTCTGTTGTAATATCCTGTCTGTGCGTTTTACGCCGGACCTGATTCCGCCTTTTTTATTCTGTTGGATTATCCTGTCTGTACATTTTACGCCGGACCTGGTTCCGTTAATTATTATTCTGTTAGAATAACCTGCATGTGCGGTCTATCGCATACCTGGTGATTTCTTTTGTTATTACATTCCTTATTATACGCAGTTGGTTAAAGTTTTGACTTATATACTCCATGAAATTAGTGGAATATCCTTGATATTTGTGCTTCATCCAGTATCTTTTAATGGAAATATTCTTCTGAGTATTCTTGAATTTTACTCTACAAAGCAGTATCATGTTAACAATTTGGACGTTATTGGTTCCTGGATAAATTAATTCTTGAATTTGTCTTATTGAATTCTTATATCATTATCATCATCCTCATGTTTATATTTTGTTGAAAGTCATCTGTGGCCTATTGTGCATAGATGGACTTGGTATGATTATGACCACGGATTATTCGGTGTAATCATGACCGTAATGTTACAAATGATGTGGAAAAAGTCCTCATTGGCCCGTAGTGCATTGATGGATAGTTGTTGGCATGATCATGACCATTAATGAATACACGAATGTCTTTGGCCCGTAGTGCATGGATAATTTGTGGTCGTGATACTAAGGAATTTACTTGGCCGTAGTGCAGGGGTGATTCGATGATGTGGATTATTTATTAAGCTGCGTCTCAGCGATAACAGTGATGAAAAATGTTTTAAATCATAAAAGAGAGTAGATTTTATTTTCTACTTGACTCTTTCAATGGATTGTTTGTTCCGCTATAGTTAAACTTGATGGTTGTTATATTGTATCAGTTTAACACTATTGAAGACTAAGGATAATTTATTCTGCTTTATCTTAGTCATAATATTTCTTACTGGGCTAGTTGAGCTCACCCTTTCTTTCACTGTTCTGTTCAGGAAATAAGAATATAGTTGAGACCAGTAGGGGAACGGAGTGATGGACCAGATGATAGTATTAGTAGTCCTCACTATTCTGTTAAATAGTGTGACAATAAATGTAATGAGAACTTATTCTGAGAGTGGATATTGTCTAGAAGATAATATTTGTATTAAAACTCACAGCTCTCTTGTTGTATATTAAAGATTGTATTTGTATTTTGTACCTTGTATTTGGCAACTCAGAATAGGTGATGTATACCTATTTTGGGAGCGTCACAGTTGGTATCAAAGCTTAGGGATATGATCCCTGGCTGAAATATGAGATAAGAACAAGGAGGGGAGAGACGAAGATTTTTTTCGCTAGTATGACGTACCTAAGTTTATTTGATATTTAATTGGTCGGTCAAAGTATAGGGATAATATGTGATATGTTATTTAACCCTTGTTTTGTGGCAATATCTGAAAATGACATCCGAGAATGTTGAGAATAACAATGGAGCACAGGAGACCGTTGAGTCTCCACGTATCAATAATCAGGAGAATGTGCATCAGGAAGGCGACAATCCTCATGCAAACAACAACACTGACCAAATGATGAATGATGGAATGTTCAGAGGCTTTATGCAATTCATGCAACATCAGGCGAGAGCGGCTCCTGTCCAAAATGTAGGTGAAAACACTGGAAACTCTCAGACGGTCACCGCTAAACAGTTCAAGGAGCTGGGACTACCAGAGTTTATTGTAGAGCCAAAACAACTTAAGGCGGAAGCATGGATAAAGCACATCACCAAGATATTTGATGTCTTGGGATGCACCGAGGAGCAAAAGGTTCCCTTTGCCACCTTTATGTTGCAAGGAGAGGCAGATTACTGGTGGGAATAGGTAAAGCGTACTCAACCTGCCGCACTGAAGATGACTTGGGAGAAGTTCCATGAATTGTTCAACGACAAGTACTTTCCTGAAAGTATTCGTCACAAGAAAGAAGTAGAATTCATCAAGCTGGAGCAAAACAACATGACCGTATCGTAGTACGAAGCCAAGTTTGCCAAGTTGTCCCAGTTTGCGTCCCATTTGGTTGATAATGAGGAGAGAATGACATGAATGTTTTTAAGAGGTTTGAAATCGGAGATACGTCAATATCTTATTTCTCATAAACTGTGTTTGTATTCAGATGTTGTAAATAGGGCTCAGTTATTGGAGCGCGATAACGAGTCAACGCAATTAAAAGTGTAGCAGCCCCGAATTCGGGTCCCAAATCACCTCGGATTCGGTATACTATTTCTATAATTATTTGTGGAAGATATAAACATAAATTGTTTATACATTACATTACACACTTATCCTCAAGGTCGAGTAACCTTAACTTAAACACCATTCATAAAAATATCTATTATACAACAATATTTATCAAAATATATTATTACAAACAAGCCGCACTTTATATCCCAAGCTGAACTTGGCCTTAACCTTTTTCCTGTATCCGAACACGTTCGCCTTATCTGCAATGTTTTATCATGATATAGCAAGGGTGAGCATGAAAGTTGCCCAGCAAGTTTTATATACAACAAGTTAATGATATATCATGATTGAAGAGTATGAATAATTGGCTGGCTATAATTCAACAATATAATTGTGAACTAGCAGGAATAAACTTTTGACTGAATAAGTATGTTACGTGAACAAACATTTCTGAACCAACTGGTAATGAAGGTGATCAGCCTTTCATACCTGACTTATACATGCAAAATGTACAGAGAACAATTTTCACGGCAATCAACAATGATTAACCATAAGCTTGAATAAACACTCTTATTAGAGTTAAGTACAAAGAAAACTTGCCTGAACCGTTGATTACTGCAACGCAATTTATAACACTTTACCCGAAGACCTAATATTAATAATATAGATCTCCAATATTAGAATAATATCATCACAGTATAATACTGCTATATTTATACACACATAATAACCTAAACACATAGCACATAACCCTATCAGTCTTTACAACACATAAGACTTAGTATCAGGTCAAACTATTTCAGTTTGACTTGAAACCGACATAATTCTAACATCCCGACGGTCTAGTCAGACTTTTATCGAGTTTAAGTTCAATTAAACTCTTCCTAAATACTTAACCATTATCACAGATAATTTTCTTAGCAGTCAAAACATTTTTCCTAGGCTCGTAATAATTTTTGGATAATTATTACCATTTATCAACATTTTTCAATCTTTAAAACCGTATTTAAATGAATTAAATACCACAAAATTCCTTAATCATTAATAAAATATTAATGAAAATCATAACATAATATTATAATATAATTATAATATATCAAAGTATTTTTAATACTTTAAAAATCATTTTTATATGATTTTCCAACACTTTAATCCATTATCCGATAATTAATATTAATATTAAAATATTAATATTTTCATGCCAAAATATCAAAAGTTATATTTTACAACTTAAAATAATTTTTATAACACTTAAATCATTTTTATATGATTTATAAAGCATTAATTCCATTTTTCCTTAATTTATTTAATATATCTTTTAAATAAACTAATTATCATTAATATTGATTAATTAATGAATTTTCTCACAAAATATTAAAAGTCATCAAAAATAACTTAAAATATTTTCTTATACCATAAAATAATTTTTCATGATTTTTCATGAATTAAAACTATTTTTTAATAATTTATTTAATATTATAATTAAATAAATAAATACCATTTATATTCCAAAAATATTAAATATTTTCAAAATATACTCAAAATAGTTAAAAACTATTTTTCAAACTTTAAAATAATTTTTCAGAATTTATTTAATATTTTTAATAATTAAAAACTATTTTTTTCTAATTTTTAATTAATTTCCCAGAAAATAAGAAATAAACTGTCGCTAAAGGGCCATATAGCGACGTTTTCTGTCGCCATAGGTGTTCTTGGTGTTCTTGGCCAATTCCCAGAAATTCAAGTCAGTGACCAGGTGGGTAGGTTTGACCGGCTATAGATCTTGGATCATGAAGCATATGAGTTCGATTAGGTGTTCCAATTATAGTATTGATGCAATACTACAATCCTAAACAAACAACATGGCAGTTATATATCAAAACAGAAAGATCTGGGTTTCCAAAAGTTCTGACAGACGTGTTCTTCATTTTCTAGGTTACCCAGAAAATGAAGAACAGTCAAGGTACCTCCTTTGCATCCATATAGCTTCGATTCTAAGATTTGTTTGTGTGATATAAAGGCTCAAGTGTGTAATATGTTTGTCAGTGTAGTTTTCTATAACAACCGATCAACATAAAAACAAAATTTCAATGAGATCTAGACGGTCAAAGTTCTGACGGAAGTCATGTTCTTGAACAATCTGGGTTTTCCAGATTGTTCATCCGGCTGGTGGTCAACGGTCGTTTGACTGGCTACAACTTTGAGTCTACGCAAGATCTGGTTAATCTAATGGTTTGAGTATGTAGAATACATGTCCGACTACAACATCCAACCAACAACATGACATAAACAATAACAGACCGTGAGATCTAGCACCTGAAAAACCATGTCAGACAACATAGAGATTTCTGGGTTACCCAGAATTCATATTTTGTGAATGGTCAACGATGTTTGACCGCTTGTAACTTTCGATCTAGACATGATATGAGGTTGATTCAAGTCTCAGATTAAAGAACATATACCAGAGAACAGATCAATAACATTAAATACTCCAAACATCAAACACATAGAGATTTAAGAGCCCTGACATATGACTGTCAGACCAAAATTTTCCAGATTTCCAGATTTTCTAAATTTCTAGATTCGAGCATCTAGGTGTTATGGATCCATGATCCAACAACCCAGATCTCTAATTGACACCTTATAACACATATTTAACCAATAAACAACAACAATAAACATCAAAAGCATAAATTTTGAAATTTAGGGTTTATACCTCTTTTGAGCTTTGATTTTGATTTCTGATCTATGGATTCTGTTCTTGGCTTGCTATAACTTGATCATGGTTTTGTTTCTTACACTTTCTCACTCTAACTCCCGAAATTCTAGAGAGAGGGGGTCTTGGATAAAAATGAAATGTCAAGTGGCTTTCTCTCTCTTTAAACAATATATTAGGATATATACAATGTATGATCTGCTGATTTTGCTGCTGGGATGTTAGATATAAGTCACATGCTATGTCTTAGGGTTAGGGCTAGGGTTGTTCACCAACCAAGGATTTAGCAAGATTTACAAGTAACTTAAAATAATACACAAAAGGGGCATTTTTGTCCTTTTCTTAAATTTCTAGATTTTGCATTTGATGAAACCCTTAGGGTTTAGGGTTTGGACATTTTAGGGTTTAGGTTTTAACCCCTAACTTTGCAAATTTAATTTCTAACATTTTCGAATTTCGGTTATAAAAATAGAAAATTAACATTTCTAACTTATAATTAGAATTTTCTTATTATATAAAAATTTCTTAATCATAAATTCATTCTTGCTAATTAGGATTAGCATTTCCTAATTACAATCGCTAATAAA
Source organism: Panax japonicus (assembly GCA_020205505.1). Lineage (NCBI taxonomy): Eukaryota > Viridiplantae > Streptophyta > Magnoliopsida > Apiales > Araliaceae > Panax > Panax japonicus. The sequence goes on along the minus strand of CM035104.1, from coordinate 36,135,363 downwards.
GCACTTAGGGTCAAAATGGTCATTAGGGTTCAAAATGGTCATTAGGTTTCAAAACCCTTGAATTAGGGTTTCTAATTAATTTTCTTATTTAGAAATTAAATCTCGTAATTAGACTAGAGTTTTCTAATTACTCATAAATTGAAATAATTAGGATTAGGGTTTCCTAATTAACATTGCTAATTTTAGCAATTAAATCCACAATTGAGCATTAGGGTTTCGGACGGAACAATTAGGGTTCCAAAAATTGGAAATTAGGGTTTGTTAATTAATTAACCTTTACCCTAATTAGTTCTTAATTAATAGCACTAAAGCATTAAAATTCTCCGTTATATTCCCAGATTAGGGTTTCATTTTATTAGAATCTGAAATTAGGGTTTTCAGATCTGGTATTAGGGTTTCTAATAATCAATTAAGATTTTAGATAATTCATTAGGGTTTTCCCTAATTAATTTAATATTAATGACATTTAACCTTGTACATAGCATTGCATTCCCAATCTAGGGTTTTCAATATCCGATTTAGGGTTTCGGATTTCCCGGAACTGAAACTAGGGTTTCCAGAACAGATTTTTTAGGGTTTCTTATCAGACGTTAGGGTTTTCTAACTGAATGTTTGACGTTCTTAATATAAACTTAGGGTTTGTCACAGATATAATTTATCTGATCAACCCATGACCCTTAACCACCTTCTGAACACATACATAACCATAAACACAAACATATTCACATAAATCCTTAATCCTGAATAATTCACCTATATCCTTCACAGAATTTTGAAACCCTCAAAATTCCATCCCAATAACATTAAACGCATACACTTATTTTCTGTCTAGGTCTAATATTTGACCTTAAATCAATCATTTAAGATTTTAATAAATTCCCCAAATTCTCGGATTGTCACAAAAAGAGAGCAACCGACAAAATGATAATACCAGTGAGAGCAGTCATCGAAGCGGTGACAACATGCGTGGAGGGAATTAACAGGCCAGAAATGGAAATCACTTCGGTGGTAATCCGAGCCTAAACAATAAAAATGGACATTTCAAGAAGAGGAGATTCGACAATGATGGAAAAACGTCAGCACCAACACCCATTGTTAAGGAAGGAGAACGACCACCTATTATATGCTTCAAATGCGGAGGGGAGGGACACATCAGTCCAAACTGCGAGATGCCGTCCAAAACATGTTATAATTGTGGAAGAGAAGGTCACCAAGCCCAATTTTGTCGTTCACTTAAGACAAGTTCAGCTACGATGGAGGCACCAAAGGCTGCCCAGAAAAGTCAAAGTCGGTAGTGCAAGGGAGAGCGTTTGTAGTGACCTCCCAGAAAGCAAGGAACCCGAATGAGGTCATCACAGGTAAGCTTATCATAAACTCTAGCGAAGTCTATACCTTATTTGATATCGGTTCTACTGATTCTTTTATTTCTCCTACTTGCGCTCAACGATTGAATTTGACTCCGGAAAAATTAGACTTTGACTTATCTGTGGAAACTCCGTTGGGAGAAACCTTCATTACATCCACTGTTTATAAGTCTTGTTTGGTTCAAATCAGTACCCTTACATTACCTGTCGATCTTATTTCATTAAAAATACTTGCATTTGATGTGATTCTAGGGATTGATTGGTTAACTACTCATCATGCAAAAATTGATTGTTTTCGTCAGGTTCTTAGCTTTCATATTTCTAACCAACCTATTATGCGAATTCAAACAACCAAACTATTAAAATCAATAACTGTCATCTCAAGTCATAAAACTATTCATTTATTAAAAATGGATGTCAAGCTTTCTTAGCTCATGTCACGGATCTAAGCAAAAATACGTCAGTTTTGAATGATATTTCTATTGTTAATAAATTTCCTGATGTATTCCCTGAAGAACTTCCTGGCCTACCCCCAGAGCATGAAATTGAATTTTGTATCGACCTTGAACCCGATACAAAACCCATTTCCAAAGCACCATATAGAATGGCTCCTATTGAACTTCAGGAGTTAAAGACCCAACTGCAGGAAATGTTAGACATTGGTTTTATTCGTCCTAGTACTTCTCCTTGGGGTTCTCCTGTTCTATTCGTGAAAAAGAAAGATGGGAGTATTTAATTTTGTATTGATTATCGGGAGTTGAATCATGTCACCATCAAAAATAGGTACCCATTGCCACGTATTGATGACATGTTTGACCAGTTGCAAGGAGCCAAATTCTTTTCAAAGATTGATCTTCGTTCCGGATATCACTAATTGAAGATTAGAACCGATGACATTCTAAACACAACTTTTAGAACTCGGTACGGGCATTATGAATTCCTAGTCATGTCTTTTAGATTGACTAATGCTCCTGCCTTCATGGATATGATGAACTGAGTATTCAAGGAATATTTGGATCACTTTGTGGTCGTCTTTATTGATGACATCCTCATATATTCCAAAACCCATGATGATCATGAGCAACACTTGAGGCTGATACTCCAAAAGCTTTGTGATTATAAGCTTTATGCCAAGTTGAAGAAATGCGAGTTCTGGCTTGAGGAAGTAGCATTCCTTGGGCACGTGGTATTAAGTCATTGAATATCTATTGACCCAGCAAAGATTGAAGCTATTCAAAGCTGGGAGCAACCTAAATCAGTGATCGAAGTACGTAACTTTCTCGGCTTAGCTGGTTATTATCGAAGATTCATAGAAGGGTTTTCTCGAATAGCTACTCCACTAACTTAGCTGACTCAGAAAGATACAAAGTTCGGTAAAGTCATAGCCTATGCCTCATGGTAACTCAAAGAATATGAAAGGAATTATCCTACTCATAATCTAGAGTTGGCAGTTGTTGTCTTCGCACTAAAGATTTGGAGGCATTACTTGTATGGGGAGAAAGTGGAGATCTTTACGGATCATAAAAGCCTCAATTATTTCTTCACTCAAAAGGAACTCAATATGCGACAATGATGTTGGCTTGAACTGTTGAAAGATTATGATCATACCATCCAATACCATCCTGGTAAAGCGAACGTGGTAGCTGACGCATTGAGTAGAAGATCATATGCGGGAGTGCAATTTTGACAACGCAAAGGCCCATTTTGTGTGACTTGCAAAGGATGGAAATAAAGTGAAAGACTCCAGGGACCCATGTGATGATGGCGAACATACGAGTAGAACCGACTTTAATTGATAAAGTTAAAGCTGCTCAAACTACAGACCTGGAGCTGATGCGTATAAGGAAGAAAGTGCAAGAAGGTGCTATGTCGGAAGCAAGAATTGATGAAGAAGGAATACTTCGAGTCAACTCCAGACTTTGTGTTCCTAACGAACCTGATTTAAAGTATAAAATCATGATGGAGGCACACAACACACCGTTTGCAATCCATCCTGGGAGTACCAAAATGTATCTTGATCTTCGTCATACATTTTGGTGGAGCAATATGAAGAAAGAGATAGCGTTGTTTATCTCAAGGTGTCTAACTTGTCAACGAGTCAAGGAGGAGCATCAAGTACCAAAAGGTCCATTGCAACCACTTGAAATTCCAGAATGGAAGTGGGAGCACATTACAACGGATTTCGTTACTGGTCTTCCTAAGGTTTCTCAAGGCATAGATGCGATTTGGATCATTGTTGATAGATTGACCAAGTCTGCTCATTTCTTACCGATACGAGAAACTTATACACTTGAACGTCTTGCTCGTATGTACATATACGAGATTATAAGACTGCATGGTATGCCAATATCCATAGTTTCTGAATGAGATCCAAGATTCACTTCACGATTTTGAGTTAGTTTGCAGAAAGCTATGGGCACAGATTTATGATTTAGCTCGGCATATCATCCTCAGACGGACGGGTAGTCAGAGATGACTATTCAAACTCTTGAAGATCTATTAAGACTCTGTGTCCTTGACTTCAAGGGAAGTTGGTACAAGTTCTTACCACTGGTGGAGTTTTCCTACAACAACAGTTATCAAACAAGTATTGACATGGCTCCATTTGAGGCGTTGTATGGAAGAAAGTGTCGTTCTTTAGTATATTGGGCTGAGGTGGGTGAATCAACGTTGTTGTGACCGGAGTTGGTACGTATGACTACGGAAAAGATTCAAACGATTCGACAACGTATAAAAATCTCACAAGATCGACAAAAAAGTTATGTTGATCTTCATTGAAAGGACGTGGAATTCGATATAGGAGATCATGTATTGTTACGTGTTTCTCCATGGAAAGGAGTTACGAGATTTGGAAAGAGAGGAAATCTCAATCCTTGATTCATCGGCCAATTTTTAATCCTCGATCGAATAGGAATTGTGGCCTATAGACTCGCTTTACCGCCAAGTATGTCTCGTGTTCATATCGTTTTTCACATATCTATGTTACGTAAATATGTGAAAGACCCGTACCACATTATTGAGTTAGAACTGGACGAAATAGGGGAATATTTAACGTATGAAGAGGTTCATGTTCAAATCTTGGATAAGAAGGAACATATTCTATGCTCCAAGGTTATACCTCAAGTCAAAGTTTTGTGGAGAAACCACGATGTTGAGAAAATGACCTGGGAGTTAGAATCTGAAATGAAATCAAGGTATCCTTACCTTTTCGACATACCAGGTACGTACCCTAATTTCGACGACGAAATTTCATAAGAAGGGGAGGTTGTAAGACCTTAACTTTTATAAATAAATATAAATTTTCTATAAATATCATTTTTGAATATTATGGAATGAATTTGATATAATGTTATAGTTGTGGGTAATATTTATAAATTTTTCAAAGTATGCAAGTTGTTATATAATATTCGATTGGTCGGGAAATATTCGTTTTAACAAGAAATATTCGTACAACGACACAATCATTGGTGGACCCCACAACGGAATTATTGTCGGATTGAGAAATCGACAAAAATACTTTATGAAAATAACGGCGGATGTTTTACCGTTAATTGTTAAAACACCCGGTGTTAAAAGTACAGTAATATGCGTAGTTGCACAATAGCATACGATATTGATTATTGATGCTTACGTGAGAAGTCACTCAGTTTTGTTCAATTATCGCTGCATAATATCTCACGTTATTTGATTAAATTAATGTCAATATTTTAAATATTATTAAATCAATAATTGAAACGACAAAATTATTAATATTATTATTTGCAATATTAACGACGTCTAGAAGTTCTGTCAATAAGAGGTTTGGTCACCTAATTGCGCGCCAATAAGGAGAAATCCTTATTGGAAAGCCCCCTCTTTCCTAAGAACAATCTGGTCGATTAATATTGTGAATTACAATAATGATGATATATGTTGTTAAAAATATTGAGGGGATTTGTTTTATGAAGTATTTGTTGTAAATGTTGCTTATTTTATGAACCTCCATTTACCCATTTTTCAAAATAATCGGTAGAAAATTATTTTATATAATATAGGTGGGGCCCACATGTGGGGGCCACACGTGGGGCTCATATGTGCTGAAAACTGATTTTGGAAATAGGGGTGGGAGGGAGTATACGTAAAGGGGAGGGATTTTATATATATATATATATATATATATATATATATATATATATATATAAATATGTCTGTGATGCGTATATATATATATATATATATGTATATATATGTATATGTTGTGTGTGTGAGTGGAAAATGGTGAGAATGATGTGTGTGGATGTGGATGTGTGTGATGTGGACATGTTCGTGGAAAAGTAAGAAATGTGTGTGTGTGTAAGAGTGTGTGTAAGTTGAATTAATGGCGGTGGTGGGAAAATGTTCTGATGATAGTGATAGGTGGATGAATTATGGGTGGTTTTGTTAATAACATTTGTTATATATATATATATATATATATATATATATATATTTATATATTATATTTTTTGTTTTTCTCAATAATGGTTTTGAATTCAAGCACTGATTATGGCAACAGACATCCGTGATTTATAAAATTATTGCGTCCATATTATTTTCTAAACAGTACCCCTTCTATTTTCCTATAGATAAGATGTTTAGTTAGAATTGAAATCACACCAGAAATTCAGAGAAATTCACTTCTATAATCTTTAGCGTATTTCTTTAGAGTTTTAATAAGCTTTGAGCGTAGTGCAAGTTTTCTTCAAGAATATCCTCGCCCTACAAGTCGAAATACTCTTATATCCAGTTTTTTTAACGGTAATGGGTATTATTTTTTTGTATTCATGAAGAGAACTTCTATTATTCAATTGTTTATTATTCGGTTGGAATAACCTGTATACGCAGGTTACCCTATACTTGGTGAAATTCTTCTGTTATTCCATTCGTTATTATTCTATTGAAATATCCTGTCTGTGCGTTTTACGCCGGACCTGATTCCGTCTTTATTATTCTGTTGGAATATCCTGTCTGTGTGTTTTACACCGGACCTGATTCCGTCTTTATTATTCTGTTGGAATATCCTGTCTGTGCGTTTTACGCCGGACCTGGTTTCGTTAATTATTATTCTGTTGGAATAACCTGCCTGTGCGGTCTATCGCATGCCTGGTGATTTCTTTTGTTATTCCATTCCTTATTATACTCAGTTGGTTAAAGTTTTGACTTCTATACTCCATGAAATTAGTGGAATATCCTTGATATTTGTGCTTCATCCAGTATCTTTTCATGGAAATATTCTTCTGAGCATTCTTGAATTTTACTCTACAAAGCAGTATCATGTTGACAATTTGGACGTTATTGGTTCCTGGATAAATTAATTCTTGAACTTGTTTTATTGAATTCTTATATCATTGTCATCATCCTCATGTTTATTTTTTTGTTGAAAGTCATCTGTGGCCTATAGTGCATAGATGGACTTGGTATGATTATGACCACGGATTATTCGGTGTAATCATGACCGTAATGTTACAAATGATATGGAAAAAGTCCTCATTGGCCCGTAGTGCATTGATGGACAGTTGTTGGCATGATCATAACCATTAATGAATACACGAATGTCTTTAGCCCGTAGTGCATGGATAATTTGTGGTCGTGATACTAAAGAATATCCTTGGCCGTAGTGCAGGGGTGATTCGATGATGTGGATTATTTATTAAGCTGAGTCTCAGCGATAACAGTGATGAAAAACTTTTTAAATCATAAAAGATAGTCGATTTTATTTTGTACTTGACTCTTTTAATGGATTGCTTATTTTGCTACAGTTAAACTTAATGGTTGTTATATTGTATCAGTTTAACACTATTGAAGACTAAGGATAATTTATTCTGCTTTATCTTAGTCATAATATTTTTTACTGGGTTAGTTGAGCTCACGCTTTCTTTCACTGTTCTCTTCAGGAAATGAGAATATAGCTGGGATGAGTCGGGAAACGGAGTGATGGATCAAATGATAGTATTAATAGTCCTCACTATTCTGTTAAATAGTGTGACAATAAATGTAATGAGGACTTATTCTGAGAGTGGATATTGTCTAGAAGATAATATTTGTATTAAAACTCATAGCTCTCTTGTTGTATATTAAAGATTGTATTTGTATTTTGTACCATGTAGTTGGCGACTCAGAATATGTGATGTATACCTTTTTTGGGGGCGTCACAACCTCACTGTCATCCGGTATATCCATCAAGGCTGAATTCATCTCTACATCAAAGGTACAATCCTTGTAGAGAAGAGGCACCGTATCAGCAAGTACATGCACATCTAAATTTAGAGTCCTGAAACAAAATATGCTTTCACTTAGTATAAATGAAATGTGTTGATCATACACAGTGTTAGCATATACTGACAAAATAAACTGCTAATACTGTACAGAAAAGTAAGCATTTATTATATCTACGGGACAGAAAGAGTTCTGTCCGTTTTACCCTTGTCGACCAATGCAAGTAATGTTGTTCCAATTGGTAAGGAATGCTGCAGTGATGGAGGTATTGTTATCATCCTCCCTGTCCCGAATGATGGCCATTACGTCTGGGAAATCATCGTCTGGGGTGTATTTGATGGTATTTTCACTAAATTGCTTATAAAGTATGGGGTCCATCATAGAATTACAGCCGCGTATCATCCCCAAACCAACGGTCAAGCGAAAGTCTCGAATAGGGAGGTCAAGCAAATTCTGGAAAAGGTGGTCAATCCGTCACGAAAAGACTGGGAAATGCGTGTAGATGATGCCCTATGGGCATATCGAATAGCGTATACGAATTTGATCGGCATGTTACCCTACAGAATGGTCTACGAAAAGGCATGTCATCTCCCGGTCGAATTAGAACATAGTGCACACTAGGCCATTCGAAAACTTAATTTCAATTTACAAGCAGCGGGTGAGAAAAGGTTACTGCAATTAAATGAGATCAATGCCTATGAGAACGCAAAGCGGAGAAAGTCAAAGCCTGGAATAATAAGAAAATTCTTGATCGGACATTTGAACTGGGCCAAAAAGTATTAATTTTTAACTCACGATTGCGTTTATTTCCTGGAAAATTGAAATCTCACTGGTCGGGACCGTTCACGATTGTATCTGTCGCACTGCACGGAAATGTTGAAGTCGAGGAACCGAATTCAAAGCAAACATTCAAGGTGAACGGTCAACGGCTCAAACATTATTGGAGTGGACCCATGGAACGTTAATCTACGACCATGTACCTCTCTGATCCTACAACCAATTGAGCAACACAGGAAAGTCGGGCTGACGACTATAAACCAAGAGCTATAGGGAGGTAACCCTTAGAGTTTGAGTTTATTTTGTTTTATTTCTTTCAATATTTGTTATTTTATTTATTTTATTTTATTTTTATTTTTATTTTGTTAGTATGCACTCTCGTATAATAATCTTCAGTTATTCTTCACTTGTTTCCAGATAGGCAGACAATTGATCAAAAGACCAAGTACGCGAAATATTGGTCGCGAAAATGCCCCAGAGCTCAATGCCCCGACGCTCCCCATCAGTATCTTCATAACATGTCCAGCACCCCGACGCTCCTTCATGACCCAAAACCAGCGCCCCGACGCTTGACCCTCAACTGCACACACTGATGCTTAGTGCCCCGGTGTTCCTTTCCTAGTCATTTTCAGCGCCCCGGCGCTAAAGGGGTCCAACAGACACTGCCAAGCAGCGCCCCGGCTCTCTATCCAGTTCAAACCCAGCGCCCCGGCGCTGGGGGTCAGGTTTAGAATCCTAATCGGGTTTAAACTCTACATGGGGCGACTTCTTATCCTTTTTAATTGCTTCCCACGTGCATACCTTGAACCTTTGCCATACACCTTGTGTAACTGCCCTCCCCATTCAGGATTAAATAGCCTACATACTTTGACAGATAAGAGTATTTTGCTTCAATTGGGTTTTCTTTTTACTTGATTTCGTTCTCTCCTTCTATATCTAAGGTATGTTTTATACTTCCTTTGATCTTTTACTACTCTTTCTTGCATGCGCATGACTCACCGGAGATTGGACTATCACGTATATGTTGTATTCCATGGTGATTGATATGTTTGGGGTTTGGATTACCATGATAATAGTGTTGTTCAAAGAGAAATATAACCTGCCCACAAGGTGTTCTGATATTGTGCCTCAGTCAATTTTCTTTGGTAATTTCGCGCAACAACATATCCAACACTGATCTAACTTACATATGTGCCACCCCACTACCATAGGTCTACTGTCAAACACATTAATCACTATTGTAGGGGACTAAGCTATATTGATGCATCCATGGGGTCATATTATTTTCAATGTCACTTCTTTTGAGAGTAACTTGTGTTGCCTTTGTCAATTCTGCTTATTGAATGTAGAATACGCGTACTTGATCACTTTTATCCTCCCATGCTACTATGTGTTTCCCCACACCACCTACCATAACACATAATGTGCAGTTATTTTGAAGTTTGGGGGTAGTGTTATGGGTATATATGTCCCTAGTTGCATTGTGCTCTAATCTAATACATGTGAATGCGATTTCTTGCAGAAATTTCTACATGGATTCAAAGAGACAACGAGGAGAAGGTTCTGGATCCACCTCGGCTCCACCAAAATTTGATAGTTGGAGGTTTATCAGCACCGAGGCAGAGGAACGCTACAATAAGATGGCCACCCGCTCTCTCATCCCCGAACGCGATTTAAGGCCTGATCAAGCCAAGGACGGGGACATGGGTGTCATGATTACTGAGAGAAATTGGTTTCCACTCACTGAACAACCCGATCTAGCAGTAGTTGCCATTGTCAAAGAGTTCTACGCTATCGTGTCCGAGCACTTCCACTATGGGGTATTTGTGAGGGGCAAAACTGTTGAAATTGGCAAAGAAGACATAAACGGTTGCTACCAACTACTGTTGGAGGGCCACAATGATGAATATGCTAGTCTAGTGAGTCAAGGACCAGATTATGAAAAAATTATTCGCGAGTTTTGTCAACCGGGAACCACATGGACCATGCATGAACGGGGTAGTATGATGTTTCCTTTGTCGTACCTCAGCTTATACGGAAAGCCTTGGTATGCCTTTTTATGTGCGAAACTAATGTCGTGCACACATGTGAGCCATGTCACCAAGGAACGGGCGGTGCTGTTATATTCCATAATTCAGGGCTTAAAAATTGATGACGACCACCTTATTCAGCAGTCCATTCTTCGAGAGGCACGACGGGGAACCATAGGAGGTTTACCCTATCCGTCTTTAATATGTGTTTTATGTGCTAAGTTTGGGGTCAAATGGAAATCAGATGAGATAATTCAAATGCCTATGCCAGTGTTGGACCATAAGTTGATTAGTAGGTATAAGGTGTGGACAGGCGGTTCCAATCACCCACGCGGATTGGGTTTTATAATTTCTCAAGTTGATGCTCCACCTAGTCCACCAGCTCAGGCTCCACCTAGTTATGGTCCCTCATCTGCTGCTCACCGCGGTGTCATTCCTGAAGCTGTCCAGCGTGAGATTGATGGGTGGTTCTATAATACAGAATCTCAGAATGTCCGACTATCTGAGCGTCAAGATGCCATCAACAAATATTTGGTCGACCTATTTGCTGCCCAGAATGCCATGAACGCCCAACTGTACCCGTGCGTTAATCTTAGCCAGTTCCCTACTGCTTTGTTTTGCCTGTGTTTCCCCCTTCTGATCAAGAGATGAACGAGGATGAAGATGCTCCACCCGAGGAATAAGATCGTCAGGGAAGTCCTCTCTTTTATATTGTTATATTTTTCGCATGAGGACATTGCTCTTGATAAGTTTGGAGGTAGTTATTTTTATTTTGCATTACTAGTTTGTGGATAATTTGTGTTTTTATTGTTGGTCATTGTTGGTTAAGTGTTACATTTAGGATTGCATGTTAATTCCAGTTGTTCATTAGTTACATATGTTTGGGGCCAATGATGAAATTAAAATTGCATGAACAAGTATAATATGGATTGTTAAGCTAGTAATGTGATCTTCTTGACATAATTAAAATCTTTATCTGTTTGACACTGATATTATCAGCATAACACGTTTTGAAAAATGTCCATGTTGGCTAAGAAAGTTTAAATTGATAGATAATAGAATTCTAAAGGATGAATGCTAATGAAATAAAGGAACAATTTGAATAACTAGTGATGACTGAATTTGGACATAAACTCAAGTTTGGGGGAAAAATATTTGGAGTATATAAGCTTTGAAAAAAAAATACTGTGGCATGCTTGTCTAGTTTTGTGGCCTTTGCTACTTGAGTAAGTAAGCCCGAGGGAATTGTCTCTACACCTAGCGCCCTAAGGTCTTAATGGCTTGGAAGTCGTTGGTCGAAAGCTCGTTAAGGTAACATTGAAAAGCCTAAGGGAATAGGACAATGCATAGTCATGAGAAAAAAAACAATAATAAAAATAAAATAAAAATAAAGCGGGAAAAGTGTAAAAAGCCCATGTTAAGTAAAAAAAAGAAAAAAACAAGAAGCATAAGTATTCTATTTTGACCCTTGGATTTTGGTAACTATTTGATTTTAGCCGAATATAGTTTATTTGAGGAATTCTCATGTTCGCACTGTATGATGCCTTCTAATAAATCTATTATCTTTCATATTTTGCTTTTTAATGGTTAGCATGGTCGTTGAACACACACTCACGATATCAGTTATAACAGATTTAGATTTATTGATTGTTGGGATATTACTGATTTTCTTTAATATTATGTATTAGCATGTTAATGTGATTTTTCCGAGGCCTAATGAATATATGTGTGCTATTTGATTGCTGGAATTAAGAACATATAGATAACTTGTATTTGCATGATGGTTTAGTTTTTTTTTGTGTTGTTTTTTGTTTTGTTGCTTGAGGACGAGAAACAATTTAAGTTTGGGGATATTTGATGAATGGGTAATATACCCATGAATTTGATATACTTGGACTTAAATTTGGGTATTGTTTAGTCTTTTAGAAGCATTTTTACTGTGTTTAGTTGTTATTTTGCAGATTTGAGAGTTGTAGGGGCAATTGTGGAATTTTGAGCTGAGAAATGGCATTTTGGTAATTATTTAGAAGAGTAGCGCCGGGGCGCTGTGGATTGCACTGTAACTGGCGCTGGGGCGTGACTTTGGATGACCATGCACGCGTGTTGACCAACCGTTTGACTTGCGTATTGAGGGCTACATTGATAAGTTGATTAAGTTGATTTGAGAAAGGATTGTGGTGGGATGAGAGGAGTATATAAAGGCTGTTTTGATTTAATTAGGGATCTCTCTCTACCACAATTGAAGACCAAGAAAGGGATTACTTGAAGATTGAAGGATTGGCTCTAGAGTTTTCTTCTTCTCCTATTTTTTTAATTTGTGTAATTCTTTAAAGATGATTTTCAAAGGATTGTTGGTTTTAATTTTCGTTATGAACTAATTCTTTAATTAAGATTCCAATTGAACCTTTTATGTCTATAAATTAGTTATTCAATTTATTCCAATTATTTATGTCAAAGTGAATTGTTTATCTTGTTTTGTGCTTATTGATTAATTATTTGGCCAATAATTACCTTGTTACTTTAGAAGGAATTGAAAGAGGAGATCTAAGGTTAGAACTGGGCATGATAACATGTATTCTTAATTATTTGCATGGCGAATAATTAGGGTTGTGAATGGAATAAAAATATCTGTTCACTGCATGTAACACGTTGGGAATTGGAATTTAATGCTTTTATTTAATTGTTTTTAATAAGAATATAGCAAGATTAATTGGATTAAATAGAAGTTAATTGATCACTTGAAAAAGGGCTTTTGACACTTAGAATTCCTGTTAACAATTCAGTAGGCATAATAATTGGGGATAATTGGATAATTGATTTATAGTTCATAATTGGGGATATTGGAGTCTTAATCGTTATTCATCTGAATTCATTCGTTAAAATCTTAGTTTTATTTATTTAATTTATTTTAGAATAATTTCTTTTAATTGCATACCTTAGTTTTCTTATTTTGAAAAATCACATTTTATGGTTGTTTAAATAAAATTGGATTGATATAGTGCTAGTAGTTGGAATTTATTGATTAAAATTCTCTGTGGGATCGACACTCTATCTTATCACTTTATTACTTGTTGACTGTGTACACTTGCATAAAAAGTCATTGATTGTGAAATCAACCAACAATCATGACCATTGATGAAGGGACGAATATCCTTGAATCCGTGAGTTTTTTTTCTTAACAATACTCCTTCCATTCTCCTATAAATAGGATGCTTTGTTAGAATTAAAAATCACACCAGAATCAGAGAATTCTTCTTCTATAATATTGAGCGTATTTCTTTCGAGTTTTAGAAAGCTTTGAGCGTAGAAAATAGTGAAAGTTTTCTTTAAGAATATCCCCGCCCTACCAGTCAGAATACTCTTCTTTTCAAGGTAAGAGATGTTATTTTTGTTCAGTATTCATATGAAATAATATTTTGTTCCATACTCTGTAGTATGTAAGTAATATTATTTCGTTTTAAATTTCAAATTCTACACTTATTTTGTTAAAGTTTTGGCTTCTATACTCCATGAAATTAGTAGAATAACCTTGATATTTGTATTTTATCCAGTGTCTTTTCATAAAAATATTATCCTGAGCATTCTTGATAAGTTTTAACTTTTTTTATGCCGGAGTACTATTCACGGGGTACTATTCACTCAGTTACTATTCACCCGGGGTACTATTCATGATAAAAATTAATTTTATTTTGGTTCAAATTATTTTTGATACGATGTTATTCTTGAATTTTACTTCACAAAGCAGTATCACGTTGATAATTTGGACATTATTGAATTCTGGATAAATTAAATTATAAATCTTTAAAAATTTATCCTTTGCTTTCTTTGATTGAATTCTTATATCATTGTCATCATCCTCATGCTTATATTGTTATGAAAGTCATCTGTGGCCGTAGTACATAGATGGACTTGGTATGATTATGACCATGGATTATTCGGTATAATCATGACCGTAATGTTACAAATGATGTGGTAAAAGTCCTCATTGGCCCGTAGTGCATTGACGGACAGTTTTTGGCATGATCATGACCATTGATGAAAACATGAATATCCTTGTCCCGTAGTGCATAGATAATTTGTGGTCGTGATACTAATGAATATCCTTGGTCGTAGTGCAGGGTTGATTATGATTATTTATTAAGCTGAGTCTCAGCGATAAAACTGTTGATAAACTTTTTAAATCATAAAAGATAGTAGATTTCATGTTCTACTTTACTCTTCTAATGGATTGCTTGTTCCGCTGCAGTTAAACTTGATGTTTATTATATTTTATCATTTTAACACTGTTGAAGGCTAACGATAATTTATTCTGCATTATCTTAGTCATAATATTTCTTACTGGGCTAGTTGAGCTCACCATTTTCTTTCATTCTTCTCTTCAGGAAATGAGAATATAGCCGGAACTAGTCGGGGAACGGGGTGACGGTCTAGATGGTAGCATTAGTAGTCTTCACTATTCTGTGAAATAGTGTGACAATAAATGTAATGAGGACTTATTTTGAGTTTGAATATTGTCTAGAAGATAATATTTGTATTAAAACTCATATCTCATGTTGTATAATTAAGTTTGTATTTGTATTAAGTACCATGTATTTGGCGACTCAGAATGGGTGATGTATACCTATTTTGGAGGCATCACAACATTTATTTCCGAAAACTTCAATAATTTATAATAAATAGCCATTTTATCAGAAAAATACCAATTTTATGTCAATTATATTGGAAATTTAATTCTCTACAACTTTGTAGAAAAAAGTTTTTCCAAATTCCAATAAGATAATGTCCGAAATCCACATACGGATGTATTTTAATACCTCTATTCTGACAAAATACTGATAAAACACCTCAACATTAATTCCTTCATTAATATCCACATAAAATAAATATTTTTTTATCATATAAATTAATTATTAATTATTCCCAAATAATATTACAGAATCATAATTATGACAACCAGGTCGTTCCTAGGAAAGAGGGGGTTTTCCGATAAGAATCTATCCTTACTGGCGCGCAATTAGATAACCAAACCCCTTTCCTAGACAGAACTTCCTTAGACATTGCCAATAATGTTATCTAATAATATTATTCAAATAATATGAATTATTGATCTGATAATAGAAAATACTGTGCAGTGACAATTATTGACTCAACAATAATATAAAATATCAACGTAGCAATTATTAAATCAATAAAATAAAATATTGAATAGTAATTACTGTAACAATTATTGAGTAGTGCCTTCTTACGTAAGAATCAATAATTCAAAAATAATGTGTAATACAGTGTGCTACTGTGCAACCACGCGTATTACTGTACTTTAATCACCAGGTATTCCAACAGTGTTAACGGTAACAACTACGCCGTTATTTATAAAAAATTATACTTGTCATTTTCTTCATCCGACAGTTTTCCATTATAGGGCCCACAAATGGATGTGCCACTGTACGAATATTCTCCAACAGTAAGAATATTCCACTACAAAATGAATATTCTCCGACAACAATGGATATTTTATAACCACTTGCTTATTTTGCAAAATTTGCACATTTCACCCATAACCAAAGCTTTATATGAAATTAACACCTTATTATTCAAAATAATAATTAGAGAAAATTCAATTTTATTTATAAAAAGTTGGGGTCTTACAACCTCCACTCCTTATGAAATTTCATCCTCGAAATTGACGTACGTACCTGGAGTTTCTAAAAGGTGAGGGTACCTTGCTTTCATTTCCGATTCAAACTCCCAGGTCATTTCCTCAATAGCATGGTTCCTTCACAAAACCTTGACTTGTGGTATAACCTTTGTGCGTAGGACATGCTCCTTCCTATCCAAGATCTTGACAAGTACCTCTTCGTACGTTAAATTTTTGGTTATCTCGTCTGGTTCTAACTCAATAATGTGGTTCGGGTCTTTCACATATTTACGAAGCACAGATATATGAAAAACATTATGAACACGAGACATGCTTGGAGGTAATGCGAGTCTATAGGCCACATTTTCTACTCGGTCAAGAATCTCAAATGGACCAATAAATCGTGGATTGAGCTTTACTTTCTTCCCAAATCTTATAACTCCCTTCCATGGAGCAACATTTAACAATACATGATCCCCAATATTAAATTTCACGTCCTTTCGATGAAGATTCGCATAACTCTTTTGTCGATCCTGTGTCGTTTGTATATATTGTCGGATCATTTGGATCTTCTCTATAGTCATACGTACCAATTATGGTCCCAACAACGTTGCTTCTCCCACCACATCCCAACATACTGGAGAGCGACACTTTCGTCCATACAACGCTTCGAATGGAGCCATGCCTATACTTGCTTGATAACTGTTGTTGTAGGAGAATTCCACAAATGGTAAGTACTTATCCCAACTCCCTTTGAAATCTAGGACACAAAGTCTTAATAGATTTTCAAGAGATTGAATAATCCTTTCTGATTGCCCGTCCGTTTGAGGATGGTATGCCGAACTGAATCATAAATTCGTGCCCATAGCTTTCTGCAAGCTAACCCAAAATCGTGAAGTGAATCTTGGGTCACGATCTAAAATTATGGATACTGACATGCCATGCAATCTCACAATCTCATTCATGTACATATGAGCAAGACGTTCAAGGGAATAAGTCTCCCGTATAGGTAAGAAATGAGCAGACTTGGTTAATCTATCAACAATAACCCTAATCGTATCTATGCCTTGGGAAACCTTGGGAAGAATCGTAACAAAATCTATGGTAATGTGTTCCCACTTCCATTTCGGCATCTCAAGTGGTTTTAATGGACCCTTTGGCACTTGATGCTCCGCCTTTACACGTTGACAAGTTAAACACCTCGAGATAAACTGCGATCTCTCTCTTCATATTGTTCCACCAAAATGTATGTCGAACACCATGATACATTTTGGTACTCCTAAGATGGATTGCAAACGGTGTGTTGTGCGCCTCCATCATGATTTTATGCATTAAGTCAGAATCGTTAGGAACACAAAGTCTGGAGTTTACTCGATGTATTCCTTCTTCATCGATTCTTACTTCTGGAATAACACCTTTTTGCACTTTCTTCTTCATACGCATCAACTCCAGGTCCATAGCTTGAGCATTTTAACTTTATCAATTAAAGTCGGTTCTACTCGTATATTTGACATCATCACGTGGGTCCCTAAAGTCTTTAACTCTATCTCCATCGTTTGCAAGTCATACAAAATAGGCCTTTGCGTTGACAATATCGCACTCGTACCCGCATATGATCTTCTACTCAATGCGTCAGCTACTGCGTTCGCTTTTCCAGAATGGTATTGGATGGTATATTCATAATCTTTCAACAACTAGAGCCAACGTCGTTGTCGCATGTTGAGTTCCTTTTGGGTGAAGAAATATTTGAGGCTTTTATGATCCGTATAAATCTCCACTTTCTCCCATACAGGTAGTGTCTCCAGATTTTCATCGCGAAAATGACTACTGCCAACTCCAGATCATGAGTAGGATAATTCCTCCCATATTCTTTGAGTTGTCGCGAGGCATAGGCTATGAATTTCCCATGTTGCATGAGTACACATCCTAACCTTTTGCCTGAAGCATCACTGTAGATAAAAAATCCATCCGAACCAGATGATATTGTCAGAACAGGTGCCGAAATGAGTCTCATCTTGAGCTCTTGGAAACTCTTCTCGCATTCCTCTCTCCATACGAATTTTGCATCTTTCTGAGTCAGTTGTGTTAATGGAGTAGCGATTCGAGAAAATCCTTCCACGAATCTACGATAATAACCAGCTAAGCCTAGAAAGCTATGCATTTTGATTACTGATTTAGCTTGCTCTCAACTATGACTCATATCCCAATCTTGGATAACACGTCACAATGACACCTATCAGTTTACCACCGCACGAATATGGCGTTCCCTACGGAGAGTCTAGCTTCGATGCATTCCATAAAGGAAGTCACCAACGAGAGGCTCGGGTACCAACTTGAATCAAGCAAGATTTATAAACCATGGATGTTACGAAAGTTTCTCCTAATGGAGTTTCAACAGATAAGTTAAAGTCTAATTTCTCAGGGGTCAAGTTCAAACGTTGAGCACAAGCAGGAGAAATAAAAGAATGGGTAGAACTGGTATCTAATAAGGTATAAACTTTGTAAGAGTTTATGATTAGCTTACTCGTGATCACCTCGTTTGGTTCCTCGCTTTTTGGGAAGTTACGAAAAGCGCTCTCACTTGAACCACCAATTTTGACTTGTCTAGGACAGCCTTTGGTGTCATCATTACCGCTAGAATTGACTTTCGCTATAGGGAATATTCCACCCTCAACTGCTTCGTCGTACTCCTGTTTCATGATCTAAATCATTAATCTTCGATCCATATCAAATTTGGGTTGACGATAATGTACATGGTAATTCAAAACTCAATGTTGGGTTCTCCCAATTATTGTCCAAAAAGAGAAATACATATCATCTATTTTATCTTTTTTTTATCAGACTTCTCTTTCCACAATATCAACGCGTCGTGCGGCTTTTACCCATGCATCCTTCATTCTGACTCGTTTAGTTGTTTCTTCTTTCAGCTTATCCTTGACATTTGAATTCTCAGATTCCAGCTTTATCATCTTATACTCTGCCAACGAGTGCTTCTGTTCAAGCATCACATATCGGGTAACAAAAGCTTGAATTGTTGCATCCTTTTGCTCCACGACCGCCTGCCATTCTTTAGCCTGCTCTTCTAACTCATGAATACGATTTTGCAATTCTACATTTCGATCATAATGTTCTCCTAATAAATCCTCCTCAGGTTCATCTTCTTCCTCACTCTCAGCTGCTACCTCTGTGACTAACTCGGGTGCAAATATTAATTCTTCACTCACCACATGGATATCTCTAATTTCTTCTTTGCCTGACATCACATTATCCTGGTTGGTGATTAGAGGTGTCTCAACGGTCTCATTCACTCCATTGTTAACATTTTCAACTGCCATTCTAAAATACTGTCACAAAACAAGAGTTAATTAAACAAATTAACATTCCACATATTATCCCTATATTCTGACCGACCAATTTAATACAAATAAGCTTAGGTAGGACACACTAGCGAATGAATTACTCGTCTCTCCCCTCCTAGTTCTATTCCCCGATCTCCGCTAGAGACCATATCCCTAAGCTCTGATACCAACTGTGACACCCCCATAATAGGCATACATCACCCATTCTGAGTCGCCAAATACATGGTACAGAAAACAACTACAACTTTATTATTACAATTGTCATGCAAAATACGACAACACATATAGTGTGAGTTTAAATATAAATATTTTCTTCTAGACAGTATTCATACTCAAATAAGTCCTCATTACAATTATTGATACACTATTTTACAAAATAGTGAGGACAACTAAAATAACTACCTAAAACATCACTTCACACCTCGACTAGTTCCCAGTATATTCTCGCCTCCTGAGAAGAAAAATGGAACAAAAAAGAAAAGGGTGAGCTCAACTAGCCCATTAAAGAATATTATGACTAAGATAATATAGAACAAATTATCGTTAGCCTTCAATAAATCAGATAAAATATAATGGACAACAAGTTTTAGATCAATATTCGCAGAGGAAAGAACAATTCATTAGAAGAGTTAAGTAGGGAATGAAATTTACTATCTTCTATGATATAAAAGTCTATCATCAATATTTTATCCCTGTAACATCAATCAATATACATCTTGAACCAAATATTTATCTTTGCTTTATGATGAGTGAGTTTTATACCCATGAATTGAGTGCATTTGATCTTAATCATTTGAAAGTTTTTAAGTGTTTGTGTTTATTCATGCATATTTTATGTTGTTTTGTAGGAATTGGGACAAAAGTTACGTGGATCGACGTTTGGGGTGGCTAGATGCGCGTTTTCGACTTATCATTTACATAACATCCACTTCATAGCTAATTTCCACATTGGTCCAAATCTTATTTCGAAAGACTCAAAGAATGAAAGTTGTAGATCTACGTCTCCTCTTTCCGGAACATCTTGAATTATCGAAATCAGAGTTCAGACGAAGAAGTTATGGCCATTTTCCCAAAGGACGTCGGAGCAGAAAATTTACAAAAAAGTGGCCAGCGCCAGGGCACCTATTTCAGGCCTATGTCCAGAGCTGGGGCGCTAGGGGGCAGTCTTCCTGTGCCATGCCCAGTACCGGGGTGCTGGGGAAGAGTTTGGTCAAGCTTGGACGCATTTTGGGGTGAATTTTGAAACCTTTTTGACTCCAAATAAGATTGAGTTTGTTCCTATGCTAAAAATTGAACTTGTAACCTATAAATACATGATGTAAGGCATAAAATAAATGGAGATTAGATATATTAGATTAGAAAAAACACTCCATTAGATTAGAAAATAAATCCTAGTTCTTATTAGTTTTGGAGATTGAAACAACTTGGAGACCATTGAAGATCAAGAGCAGGAGCTTGAGGAAGATGTAGATTTGCTGACATCAGATTTATTCTTCATTCTACTCTTACTTTTATCTTTTAATGTCTATTCAATTATGGATTCTTGGTTTTAATTCATTAATCATGAACTAAATCTTTTATTAAGACTACAAATTGAACCTTTTATGTCTATGAATTAATTATTTAATTTATTCTAATTATTTATGTCCAAGTGAATTGTTTATCATGTTTTGTGCGTATTGATTAATTATTTGTCCAATAATTACTGTATTATTCAGGAAGGATTCAGAAGATGAAATCTAGGATTCGAACTGGACATGATAACATGTATGCTTAATTATTTGCATGAGATGAATAATTAGGGTCGTGAATTGAATAGGAATATATGTTCACTGCATGTAACAAATTTGGAATTTAACGAGTTTGGTTTAATTATTTTGCATAGGAATATTGCATGATTAATTGAATTGAATAAAAGTTATCTGTTCACATGGGAAAGGGCTTTTAATAACTAGAATTCCTGTTAACAATTCAGGTGGCGTAATAATTGGTTTAATAGGATAATTAATTTATAGTTCATAATTGGGGATATTGTAGTCTTAATTTTTATTTATTTAAATTCATTTATAAAGTAATCCAGTTTAATTAGTTAATTTAGTTTGCTTAAGTTTAAAAATTATAAATTGCGATTATTTAAATAAAATTAGTTTGGTTAAGAACTAGTACTTGGTGATTTCTATTAAATAATTTCTCGTGGGTACGATACTTTACTTACACTTTATTACTTGTTGACCGTGTATACTTGCACGTATGTTTTGATTGTGAAATCGATCAACAAGTTGTTGGCACCGTTGCTGGGGAATTAGTTTAATAATTTTGCCAATATTAATTTTTATCAAACTAGTTTTAATTTAAACGTTTTTTTATTTTCTTTAATTCTTTGTCTATTTTTTCTTTCTTTTCAGGTACCATGGCGGAATTTAATTATCAATGGCCGTATACGAGAATGACTCAGCCAAGGGGAGCGGAGATTGATGGACTCACGACACTACTTTCTGCATTATCAGCATAAATTGAGACACTTTCGAAGAGGTTAGACATTTTTGCAGCACAACGTCGTCAAAGTGTGGCGGTTACTTGTGATTATTGTGCTGGAAATCATATGAGTCATCAATGCGCCATTAGTTTCGAGCCAGTACAGTATGGTGGTGATTACCCCAACAATTTTGTCCATCCCAAAAACTATCATCAAGATTGGGGGTATCACCCAGATTTTTCATAGAGCCATTACTCATCAAGATCAATTTTATGCTCCAAGTCCAACATACCCACCGGATTTCTCGTGTCCACCTCCACTACAACAAGAAGAACATTCAAATTTGGAGAAAACTTTCTGCAAGTTTATGCTTCATGTGAGGAGAGGAGGATTTATCAAGAGATATCGAGTAAAAATTTTACGAACCAAATGGAACAACTAATCAATACCTCGAACATTTGTTCTCAATACACTTGGCCCTATGACATGGATTCCGAGATTGATGGAGAGCTCGAACAAAATCTGCAACAAGATGAGCCACAAGATGTTGAAAGAGAGGAAATAATTGGGAACCAAAAAAAGGAGATCGAATAAGAGTTAACTATAAGATTCAATGAAGATGAGTCGATTTCATTAGTATCCCATGTGCCTCCTCCACCAAAGTTCAAGAATCCGGGCAGTTTTGTAAAACCATGCTCAATTGGCAGTCATGTCATCGGCAAAGCTCTTTGTGACATGAGAGCTAACAAAACTTTAGAGCCATGGTGGGACGATAAAGGGAAGATAGAATAGGAACCTGTTGTGTTTGACAAGAATTCATGCCATAATTTGATCACAAACACAATGGGGAAAGCATCTAGTGGTTTGCCATACTTAATGGGGATCCTATCTAAAAAGATCATGCTAGGTGACTTAAATTCAATAGCCATTTTAAATGGGAACCTCCCAAAAGAGACATTGTTACTGATGGATGGAGGGTTACTCAATTTTCGTAGGGGAATTGGATAAAGACTTGAAGAAGTTAGGCTGAGACTATAAAACAAGCGCTTATTGGGAGGCAACCCAAGTTTAATTTTTATTTTTAATTTTTATTAGGTTTCAAATTAGTTGATAGTTTTTTTTTCATTTTTAAGGATTTAATAAGCTTGCTTCTTTTGTGTTCACAAGTTAGTTAAGTCCAACTCAAGTTTGGTGCCCGATTCATTTCAATGTGCCTAACCTATTCTTCAGACTTTGTAGACAAGGAGATAAATTTCTATATGTCAGGGAAGTCCTCTCTTTTAATTTTTCGTATCTTAACCATTGAGGACAATGTCTATTTTAAGTTTGGGGGTAGTTATCATGTTTAGTATTTACTTGGACAATGTTTTGAGGGAATTTGATTTTGGCCAATAATAAGTGGGTGGTTGATATTGTTAACTCTTGGAGAATTGATGAGCATGCGTAGTCTATATTTTAACTCATTAGTTGGTTTTCACATTACTTGCGAAATTTTTGAAAATTTTTACACATCCATTTGTTTAGACAGTTAGGATTGACATTTTTTGGCTAAAAGCTTATGAAAGATACCATTGAAACTTGAGAAATCTTATTTGAGCATCATTCGAAGTGAAAATTAGGTACGAGATGGAGCGTAAAACCCACTCGTTCAATGAAAAGTAGAAAACGAGATGGATCGTAAAACGCACTTGTTCAATGAAAAGTGGAAAGTGAGATGGAGCGTAAAACGCACTCACTAAATAGAGAAAAGAAAATATGTTTGAAATACTTGGGAAGGGTTCATATGTGCTTAAAAGTTTGAATATCCGGTTGATCCTCAAGAAAAAAAATTGTGTTTTATCTATTTTAGCGGTGATTGATGTGATAAGAAGTTTTGAGAGTTTTTTTGAAAATCTTTTATGAGTGTTGGTTGATCTTAGCTAAATTATGGCTAGTTTGAACATCTGGATGCACAAACACACTTAAAGGATCATGAGTAGATGTGAAGCTAATGAAAGTTGTTAAAATTTTAGACATGACATTGTTTTGAAATTTTTTGCGGGTTAACATTTGTTGTAACCTTTGAGGCCATTGTGCGAAATCATATTGATTCATTGTTTAGGTGGATCATTTCTAGACGATGAATTTTTCTAAATTATGTTTTTGCTTGAGGACAAACAAATGTTTAAGTTTGAGGGTATTTGATGAGTGAGTTTTATACCCATGAATTGAGTGCATTTGATCTTAATCTTTTGAAAGTTATTAAGTGTTTGTGTCTATTCATGCATATTTTATGTTGTTTTTTAGGAATTGGGACAAAAATTACGTGGATCGACGTTTGTGGCGGCTAGATGCGCGTTTTCGGCTTATCATTTACGTAACAGCCACTTCAAAGACAATTTCAGCATTGTTTTAGACCTTATTTTGAAAAAATCAAAGAATGAATGTTGTATATCTACGTCTCCTCTTTCTGGATCATCTTGAATCGACAAAATCAGAGTTCGGACGAAGAAGTTATGGCTATTTTCCCAAAAGACGTCGGAGCTGAAAATTTCCAAAAAAGTGGCCCACGCCGGGGCGCTAGGGGGCATTGTTCCAGCGCCATGCCCAGTGCCGGGGCGCCGGGGAAGATTTTGGTTAAGTTTGGATGCATTTTGGGGTGAATTTTGACACTTTTTTTGTTATTACAAATAGGATTGGGTTTGTTCCTAAGCTAAAAATTGGACTTGTAACCTATAAATACATGGTGTAAGACATAAAATAAAGGGAGATTAGGTAGATTAGATTAGAAAAAACACTCCATTAGATTAGAACATAAACCCTAGTTCTTATTAGTTTTGGAGATTGAAGCAACTTGGAGACCATTGAAGATCAAGAGTAGGAGCTTGAGGAAGATGGAGATTTGCTGACAACAGACTTATTCTTCACTCTACTCTTACTTTTATCTTTTAATGTCCATTCAATTGTGGATTCTTGGTTTTAATTCATTAATCATGAACTAAATATTTTATTAAGACTACAAATTGAACCTTTTATGTCTATAAATTAATTATTTAATTTATTCCAATTATTTATGTCCAAGTGAATTATTTATCATGTTTTGTGCGTATTGATGAATTATTTGGCCAATAATTACTGTATTAATCTAGAAGGATTCGGAAGATGAAATCTAGGATTGGAACTGGACATGATAACATGTATGCTTAATTATTTGCATGAGATGAATAATTAGGGTCGTGAATTGAATATGAATATCTGTTCACCGCATGTAACAAATTTGGAATTTAACGGGTTTGGTTTAATTATTTTGCATATGAATATCGCATGATTAATTGAATTGAATAAAAGTTATCTGTTCACTTGAGAAAGGGCTTTTAATAACTAGAATTCCTGTTAACAGTTCAGGTGGAGTAATAATTGGTTTAATTGGATAATTGATTTATAGTTCATAATTGCGGATATTGTAGTCTTAATCTTTATTTATTTGAATTCATTTATAAAGTAATCCAGTTTAATTAGTTAATTTAGTTTGCTTAAGTTTAAAAATTATAAATTGCTATTGTTTAAATAAAATTAGTTTGGTTAAGAACTAGTACTTGGTGATTTCTATTAAATAATTCCCCGTGGGAATGATACTTTACTTTCACTTTATTACTTGTTGATCGTGTATACTTACACGTATGTTTTGATTGTGAAATCGATCAACACTTTACGGGCCAAAGATATTCATCAGATAATCATTTATCTTTTCAATACAGGCCAAAGATATTCAGTTATATCATCATTTAGGACTGAGGATGATGAAAAATATTTGAAAGAAACGAATCCAGTGAGATAAAAGGACAAAGATTCGGGATTTGTACTTTAAATAATTCAAGTTCAAAAATACTCCATAATAAACCATAGTGGAGTAAAATTCAAGAATGAAGATCAAAACATGGATACAATCAAAGTAGTAACCATAATAGATATCTTGGAAAAAGAAGAAAAAATTTCATTTTCACAGTCTGTGAATAGTGCCGTATTCATGAATAGTGTCATATATGTTAATAGTGTCGTATACGTGAATAGTAACCCCGCCACAAAAAGATAGAAATTTTACAAGAAAAATTACACTTTGTTAATAGTACTCGTGAATAGTACTGTATTCGTGAATAGTGCCGTATACATGAATAGTAACCTCGACATGAAAAGGTAGAAAGCTCACAATAGAATTCATACCAATATTTCAGCATAATGATATTGAACGAAATAACATCATTTACGAAGAAAATAACATCATTTACCTCAAAAGAATAGTACTTTTAAATGAAATATTGGATATAATGCTGAAGAAAACTTGCACTACTTATCATTTCTCAAAGTATCTAAATACTCATAAAATACGCTCGATATTATAGAGAGAATTTCTGATTCTGATGTGATTTTCAATTCTAATCTAAGCACCCTATTTATAGGAAATTGCCAGAACGCAAAAGGAGACTTAACCTGCTACCAGTGGCTAATTCATATTTTCCATTCAAGCACGCCACTTTTGAAATTCAATTTCAACACATTTCACCAACAAAGGACAAGAGTGGGGCCCACTCATTTGTTAATAAAAACATTTATTTTCGAAACTTCAATAATTCATAATAATAGCCCTTTTATAAAAAAAATACGAATTTTATGTCCATTCCATAGGAAATTTAATTCTCTACAACTTTGTAGAAGAAAGTTTCTCCAAATTTCAATCAGAAAATGTCCAAAATCCACATACAGATGATTTTTAATACCTCTATTCTGACAAAATACTGATAAAATATCTCAACATTAATTCCTTCATTAATATCAACATAAAATAAGTATTTCCTTATCATATAAATTAATAATTAATTTTTCACAAATAATAATACAGAATCACAATTATGACAACTAGGTCGTTTCCAGGAAAGAGGGTATGACGCCCCCAAAATAGGTAAACAACACCCATTCAGAGTCGTCAAAATATATGGTGCAGAAACAACTACAACTTTATTAATACAACATAAAAACTATGAGTTTAAATACAAATATTGTCATGTAGACAATATCCACACTCAAATAAGTCCTCATTACAATTATTGATACATTATTTTATAAAAATGGTGAGGACTACTAAAACGACTTTCTAGAACCTTCATTCCATACCCCGACTAGTACTCGCTACATTCTCGCCTCCTGAGAAGAAAAATGGAATAAAAAGGAAAAGGGTGAGCTCAACTAGCCCAGTAAAGAATATTATGACCAAGATAATATAGAACAAATTATCGTTAGTCTTCAACAGGAAAAAATCTAATAGAATACAATAGACAACAAGTTTTAAATCAATATTCGCAGCGGAAATAATAATCCATTAGAAGAGTTAAATAAAGAATAAAATCTACTATCTTCTATATATGAATTTAAAAGTCCATCGTCAATATTTTATCCCTGTAACATCAATCAACATATATCTGGAATCAAATATTCATCTTTGCACTACAGGCCAAAGATATTCATCAGTTGTTCATGTTCATCTAAACACCTGTTCATTTTTGCACTACTGGCCAAAGATATTCATCAGAAATCATATATCTTTGCACTACAGGACAAAGATATTCAGTAATATCATCATTTAGGACTGAGGATGATGAAAAATATTTTAAAGAAAACGAATCTAGTGAAACAATATAACAAATATTAATGATTCGTATTTCGGTTTATCCATGTCCAAAAATACCTCATAAATAATCATAGTGAAGTAAAATTCAAGAATGATCAAAATATGGATACAATCAAAACTAATATCCATAATAGATATTTTGAACAAAAGAAGAAAATTTCACTTTTTTCGGTGAATAGTATCGTATTCGTGAATAGTGCCGTATACGTGAATAGTAACCCTGACACAAAAAGTTTCGAATTTGTTAAAAAGTTCAAACCAATATTTCGGCATACTGATATTGAAGAAAATAATATCATTAAAGAAGAAAATAACATCCCTTACCTTGAAAAGACAGTACTTCTGTCTGGAATACTGAATATAGTTTTGAAGGGAACTCGCACCGTATAGCAACACTCAAGGTATCAAAATACTCACAAGAATACACTCGATAATATAGAGAGAGAAAAAGAGAGAAGATTTCAGTTTCTGGTGAGATTTTCAATTCTAACCTAAGAACCTTATTTATAGAAAAATGCTTAGAACACCAAAGCAGAAAATTTAATATAATAATATATTTATAAATAAAATTCACGCCCACCTCAAGACCATCTGAATTCAGCCATTTTGCACATGTTTAATGAGGCCCACAATGTAAAAAAAAACGTTTTTCTTAAATATAATAATTAAAACTTCTAAAAATCAATTATTTTGGAACTTCAATAAATCATAATAAATAGACCTTTTATCAGAAAAATTTGAATCTTATGTCTTTTTCATAGGAAATTCCATTCTCTACAACTTTGTAAGTTTAAGTTTTTCCAAATTCCAAATAGAAACTGACTGAAATCCATAAACGGGCGATTTTACAGACTATAATCAAATTTCAGTCAAGAATTGGCCCATAGACATGTTTAACATGTTTTAAACAACTTTTGCAGTAAAAATACTCTTCCTCCTCATATATATATCCCACATTCATTGTAAAAAAAATCTTCATTTATTATATTATAATAATATAATAAAATATTATTTTATCAGAAAAGATAAAATATCGATTTTCAACAATTGTCACTTAAAAAATTTTCTCCATCTATATCCATATAAAATGAATATTTTCCTCATCATATAAATCAATAATTAATTATTCACAAATAATATTACCGAATCACAATACTGACAACCAGGCAGTTCCCAGGAAAGAGGGGCTTTCCAATAAGGATTTCTCCTTATTGGCGCGCAATTAGGTGACCAAACCACTCCTTAGACAGAACTTTCTAGACATTGCCAATAATGTTATCTAATAATATTATTCAGATAATATGAATTATTGTTTCGATACTGGAAAATTCTGTGTAGTTACAATTATTGAAACAACAGTAATATAAAATATCAACGCAACAATTATTGAATCAATAAAATAAAATAATGAACATTAATTACTGTAACAATTATTGAGTAGTGTCTTCTTACGTACGAATCAATAATTGGTGCAATAACGTATACTACTGTGCAACAACGCGTATTACTGTGTTTTAACCACCGGGTATTCCAACAGTATTAACGGTAACAACTACGCCGTTATTTATAAACGATTTATACTTGTCGTTTTCTTCATCCAATCGCTTTCCGTTTTGGGGCCCACATAAGGCTGCGCCGTCGTACGAATATTCCCTGACAGTAAGAATATTCCACGACCAAACGAATATTCTCCGATAAAAATAAATATTTTATAACCACTTGCTTATTTAAAATATTTGCGTATTTTACCCATAACTAACACATTAATCAAATCAACCCTTACTATTTCAAAAATAATAAATAAAGGAAATTTAATTTTATTTATAATAAGTTGGGGTCTTACAGAGGGGGCTTTCTGATAAGGATTTCTTCTTATTGGCACCCAATTAGGTAACCAAACCCCTTTCCTAGACAGAACTTCCTTAGACATTGTCAATAATGGTATCTAATAATATTATTCAAATAATATAAATTATTGATAGGAGAATGGGAAA
Source organism: Panax japonicus (assembly GCA_020205505.1). Classification (NCBI taxonomy): domain Eukaryota; kingdom Viridiplantae; phylum Streptophyta; class Magnoliopsida; order Apiales; family Araliaceae; genus Panax; species Panax japonicus. The sequence goes on along the minus strand of CM035104.1, from coordinate 36,105,832 downwards.
TACTGTGCAATGACAATTATTGAATCAACAATAATATAAAATATCAACGTAGCAATTATTGAATCAATAAAATAAAATATTAAATAGTAAATACTGTAACAATTATTGAGTAATGTCTTCTTACGTAAGAATTAATAATCCAAAAATAATGTACAATACCGCGTGCTGCTGTGCAACCACGTGTATTAATGTACTTTAATCACCGGGTATTGCAACAGTGTTAACGATAACAACTACGCCGTTATTTATTTAAACTCCTACTTGTCGTTTTCTTCATCTGACAGTTTTTCGTTATGGGGCCTACAAATAGTTGCGCCATCGTAGGAATATTCCCCGACAGCAAGAATATTTCATGACCAAACGAATATTTCCCGATAACAGTGAATATTTTATATCATTAACCAAAGCATTATATCAAATTAACACCTTATTATTCAAAATAATAATTAGAGGAAATTCAATTTTATTTATAAAAAGTTGCAAGGGTCTTATAATTGGACTACACACTGCTTGAGCATACATACATATATATATATATATATATATATATAT